>PITA01014414.1:0-53669 GCA_004023965.1 Spilogale gracilis
TTTTTTTTTTTTTAAGATTTTATTTATTTGACAGAGAGAAACACAGCCAGAGAGGGAACACAAGCAGGGGGAGTGAGAGAGGGAGAAGCAGGCTTCCTGCCGAGCAGGGAGCCCGATGTGGGACTCGATCCCGGGTCTCCGGGATCATGACCTGAGCCGAAGGCAGTCGCTTAACCAACTGAGCCACCCAGGCGCCCCACATTACCTTCTTTCTAGGAACAATGTTACATGAGTCACCCATTTATGTAGCATCCTGTAACATCCCTTGATAAGTCCCAGCTGTCTCCAAATCTCTCTCCATATTGGGAATTCCTACAGTTTTCACACCCCAGATGCTTATCTAAAGAAAATTCAAAAGCTTCTAGACATTGTTAAGAGTTTAATAATAAATATTGTCAAATAGGCAAGTATTGTTATTGCAATGATTAGTGCAATCTCATATTTTAGGGACACAGGGAGGACAAATGAAGGTGGGACAAAAGTTAAAGTTTGGGTTAAGAAAAGGTCTAAAATGAAGACAGATATGAATCAAAATGAATTTTTCTTCTTTAGCTTGTCTTGTGCAGCATTTGGCTGTTTACTGGGGCTTTCACATGAGATTTCTGTGGTCTTCACACGCATTTTTCATGTAATTATCAGCTGTTTTTAGAATTAGAGATATGATGATAATTAGTTATCAGTGATTGACTAATCATTCTTATGATTTCATGTATTCACCTGACACTTGCTAGCTGATGGTCTTTATGTTTAATTGAATGAAATTGTGTTTTCCCGACTGAGAGCTTTACTTTGTGTAATCAGATTTTAAGATTTTATTCAGGATACTCAATAAGACATACCATCAATTTGATCTTAGAGTCATACACTTGAAAATGTCAATGTAGAGGTATCTGGGTGGCCCAGTGGGTTGGGCATCTGCCTTTGGCTCAGGTCATGATCCTTGAGTCCTGGGTACCAACCCCACATCAGGCTCCTGCTCAATGGGGAGTCTGCTTCTCCCTCTTCCCCTCACTCCGCTTGTGCACCCTCTCTCTGTCTCTCTCTTGGTCTTTCAAATAAATAAATAAAATCTTAAAAAAAAAGTTGGTGTAACTGAAAATGTTTTAGCTAGACGAACACATTTGAATGGAAAAGCAATTAACTCCGTGTTTCTCTGCTTTGAGTGGGAGAAGTAATTTCTTCCCTAAATCATTTCCATAAATCATTTCTTTCCTAAACTGCTCTTAGTCACTTTTTTTTTAACAGAGAAGAGGAAGGTGCAATCCAAATGTAATACATCATTTATATCAATCCTTGATATATGACTCAGAGTTAATGATTCTTGTTGTTGGTGCTAGAGCTGACACAACGAGGCATGCAATGGTTTTGGTTCAATAATGCATATAGTGTACTCTCACAACCTGCACTGCAATATCTCTCCATCTAGACAAATGACCACATTAAGGCATCATAAGCATGCCATTTCTCCTTCTACTGAGCAATAAATTGCATACTCATTCCAGACATTTCATCATGCAACTTGTTTGGTGAAAAGCAACTACACAGATGCTCAGTACCAAACCCAGCACAACTGTGGCTTTGTGGGCCAGAACTATATGCAAAAAAAAATGTCCAGGCTAGAGAAATGCAACTTATAGTTTGGTCTACTGTTTATTCTGAACAATTTTATCTACTCAAAAAACCACAATGGTAAGAATGGTCTGAAAAACACTCCTGTTTTTCATTTGTAAGGATATTTTTTTGTGTGTAGTATTTGCTTTGAACTATATACTCATATGTGTGTATAGTCTTAGAAATTCTTAGCTATTACTTTTTTCTATTATTTCTAAGAGTTGTAGTTTGTATCCTCAGAATTTTTTCTGAAACTTTTATTTAAAACTCCAATTAGATATGTTAGGCTTTTGAGTCTATCCTTTAATGAATTTCACATTTTCTACCTCCTTATCCTCTATATTTTGAGTAATTTCTTCACATACATCTGTAGGTTCTTCAATTCTTTCTTCATTTTTTCTTCCATCTTTCTTCAATTTGCTGTTTAACCTCTCCATTGAGTTTAATTTTTTTTTTTTTAAGTAGGCTCCATGCCCAGTGTGGGGCTTGAACTCACAATCCTGAGATTAAGAGTCACAAACTCTACTGACAGACAGAGCCAGGCACCCCTCTGTTGAGTTTTCAATTTAAAAAAAATCATGTTTTTCAAATTGACAAACTATATTTCATTACTGTCAAATCTTTTTTGATCATTTATGAGAATTGTTTGCTTCATGCTTTTATTTACTTCTACTTTTCTGTCAACATTTCACACATGATTATGTAATAATCTATATTTGATCATCCCTATATCTGAGGTTTTGGGATTGTAATATATGATGAATGCTAACCTGCTCTTATTCACTCTTGCTGATGGCAGTTAGTTTCACTGTGTGTTATTTAATGATGATGGTGATATTAGTTTTTTTTTCAGACAGGAACTCATATTTGCCTGTATTAATCTGTGGAAATATGCTTGATTAAGAATCTCTTTTTCAGGGGCACCTGGGTGTCTCAGTGGGGTAAGCATCTGCCTTTGGCTCCGGTCATGATCTTAGGGTCCTGGGATTAAGGCCTGGATCAAGGCCCCAGCTGGGCTCTCTGCTCAGCGGGGAGCCTGCTTCCTCCTCTCTCTCTGCCTGCCTCTCTGCCTACTTGTGATATCTCTCTGTCAAATAAATAAATAAAATCTTAAAAAAAAAAAAAGAACCTCTTTTTCAGGGTAAGATTTTATTTTACTTTTAAAATTCAGGGATTGTTATCAGCCTGTGAAGAAGTTTATCTACTCTTGTCTGGAGATTTCCTGATTGGGATGGTAATATACATTCAAATCACAAACTCACATGAAAGCAAGTATATTGTTTTAAATTCTCAGAAAAGACTGTTTTTTTTTTCTTTAATTTTTAATCACCCAGGGCAATATTGAGTACTAAAAATCACCACTCAGGTATTTGAGGACTTAAAATATTTGTGTCTATTTTTGCCCTCAGGAAAATTTCTCTTAGATTTTTTTAACTCCTAAGTTTATTTAAAAGTGTATTTATAGCAATTGATCCAACATCTGAATGTACATCTTATGTAACCACGGTTCATTTGTAAAACTAAGAAACCAACATAGGAGCATTATTATTAACTAAGCTCCATGCTCTATTCAGATTTCACCATTTTCTCTACTTGTATTCTTTTTCTATCCCAGCTACCCATCCAGGATACCACATTGTGTTTAGCTGTCATGCTTCCTTAGCCTCCTCAGGTCTGTGAGAGTTTGGTCAGACTTTTTTTTTCCTGACAACTTTGAGGAGCACTGGTTAGGGATTTTATAGAATATCTTCTGTTTGTATGATTTTTTTCTCATTATTAGAATTATAATTTATTTTAGAGAATGTGATAGAGGTGAAGTGCCCTTATCATCATCATATTAGGAGGTACTGACTATCAACATAACTTATCACTATGCTTACCTGGCCAAGGGTAGTGTTCACTATTTTTTTTTTCTTTGAAGTTGCTTTGTTGAATAATAACTTTTTAGTATCTAAGTCCTTCAGGTGATACTTTTTTTGGAAAACAGTATTGTTTCATATTTTCAGAGGATATAAAATATACATCTTAAAGAACTCTTCTGTATATTTTATTCTTATTGTTGTTGTAATCTCCACCTTTTGGGAGAGTATTCTTTCTTTTGGCTTTGATTTTCTAAATTGGCTAGTGACTAAAAATAAAAAGCTTTTAGGGGCACCTGGGTGGCTCAGTGGGTTGAATGTCTGACTCTTGGTTTCTGCCCAGGTTATGATCTCATGGGTTGTGAGACTGAGTCCCACATTGGGCTCTGTATACAGTAGGGAGTCAGCTTGAAGATTCTCTTCTTCTGCTTCCCCCCCAACTTGCACATGCATGTGCACACACCCTTTCTCTAAAATAAATAATCTTACAAAAATTAGGCTAGTAAACACTTTTAGACTTTTATATTTTTTGTCATTTTTTTAAATTTATCATGGTAAGTGTATTCTTTAATCCCCAACACCTATTTCACCCACCCCCTCTCCCACCTCTCCTCCAGTAACCATCAGTCTGTTCTCTATAGTTAGGAGTTTCTATCTTGCTTTGTCTCTCTCTCTTTCTTTCTCTGCTCATTTGTTTTGTTTCTTAAATATGACATGTGGTGAAATCATATGGTTATTTGTCTTTCTCTGACTGACTTATTTCATTTAAAATTAAACTCCCTAGCTCTATTCTTGTCATTGCAAATGGCAATATTTCACTCTTTTTATGGCTGGATAATATTCCATCATATATATATACCACTTCTTTACCTATTCATCTATCCATGGACATCTATCCATGGGCTGCTTCCATAGTTTGGATATTACAGATAATGCTGCAAGAAACATAGGGCTGCATGTATCCCATAGTGTTTTTGAATTTATTAAGTAAATACCCAGTAGTGTGATTACTGGATCAGAGAGTGGTTCTATTTTTAATTTTTTAAGGAACCTTTATATTGTTTTCTATAGTGCCTGCACCAGTTTGCATTCCCTCCAATAGTGCAAGATGGTTCCTTTTTCTCTGTATCCTTGCCAACACTTGCTTCTTGTGTTTTTGATTTTAGCCATTCTGACAGGTGTTTTGATTTGTATTTCTCTGATGATTTTGATGCTGACCATCTTTTTATGTGTCTGTTGGCCATCTGTAAGTCTCTTTCAGAGAATTATCTGTTCATGCCTTATGCCCATTTTTAAATTGGATTATCCAGTTTTTTTTGGTGTTGAATTGTGTAAGCTCTTTATATATTTTGGATACTAACTCTTTATCAAATATGTCACTTGCAAATATCTTCTCCCATTCCATAGGTTCTCTTTAGTTTTGTTGATTTTTTTTTCTGTTTATTTTTTTCTGTTGATTTTTTCAATTTAATTTTGATGAGGTCCTAATAGTTTATTTTTGCTTTTGTTTCCATTGTCTCAAGAGATGTATCTAGAAAAATACTGCTATGACTGATGTCAGAGAAATTACTGCCTGTGTTCTCCTCTAGGATTTTTATGGTGTCAAGTTTCACACTTAGGTCGTTAATCCATTCTGAGCTTATTTTTGTGTATAGTGTAAGAGAGTGCTCTAGTATCATTCTTTGCATGTAGCTGTCCAGTTTTCCCAGCACCATTCATTGAAAAGGATGTCTTTTCCCATTGCATATTCTTGCTTCTTTTTTTTTTTTAAATTAAAGATTTTATTTATTTATTTGACAGAGAGAAACACAGCGAGAGAGGGAACACAAGCAAGGGGAGTGAGAGAGGGAGAAGCAGGCTTCCCACCAAGCAGGGAGCCCGATGTGGGGCTCGATCCCAGGTTTCCAGGATCATGACCTGAGCCAAAGGCAGTCGCTTAACCAACTGAGCCACCCAGGCGCCCCTTATTCTTGCTTCTTTTGCTGAAGATTAATTGACCATATAATCATGGGTTTGCTTCTGGGATCTCTATTCTGTTTCATTGATTTATGTGTATATTTTTGTGCCAGTACCATACTGTTTTAATTACTATAGCTTTGCAGCATATCTTGAAATTGGGATTGTGATACCCCCAGGTTGTGTTCTTCTTTTTCAAGATTGCTTTGGCTACTTAGTGTCTTTTGTGGTTCAATACAAATTTTAGGATTATTTGTTCTAGTTCTGTGATAAATGCTATTGGTATTTAAAAGGATTGCTTTGGATAATGTGGACATTTTTAACAATATTGGTTGTCCCGACCCATGAACATGGAATATCTTTCCATTTGTTTGTGTCATCTTCAATTTCTTTCATCAGAGTTTTACAGTTTTCAGAGTGCAGGTATTTTACTCCTTTGATTAAGTTTTTCCCAGTTATTTTTATACTTTTGGTGCAATTGTAAATGGGATTGTTTTCTTAATTTCTCTTTCTGCTAGTTCATTGTTAGTGTATAGAAATGCAACAGATTTCTGCACATTGATTTTTGTAGCTTGCAGCTTTACTGAATTCATTTATCAGTTCTAGTAGTTTTTTGGTAGACTCTTTCAGGTTTTCTGTATATAGTATCATGTCATCTACAATGGTGAAAGTTTTACTTCTTACCAATTTGGATGCATTTTTTCCCCCCTTTTTTGATCTGGCCGCTGTGACTAGGACTTCCAGTACTTTGTTGAATAAAAGTGATAAGAATGGAATCCTTGTCTTGTTCCCTTGGGGGAAAAGCTCTCAGTTTTCCACCATTGAATATGATGTTAGCTATGAGTTTTTCATATATGGCCTTTATTTTTGTTGGGAATTTTTTTGATTACTACTCATGGATTATTTTATGCCCTCTTTTAGAAAGCACTCGCCAAGCTGCTACAGCCACTCTGGAAAAAAGTATGGAGATTCCTCAAAAAGTTGAAAATAGAGCTACCTTATGACCCAACAATTATACTACTGGGTATTTATCCTAAAGATACAAATGTAGTGATCTGAAGGGGCATGTACACTCAAATGTTTATAGTAGCAATGTCCACAATAGCTAAACTAGGAAAGAACCTAGATGTCCATCACCAGATGAATGGATAAAAAAGATGTATATACACAATGGAATACTATGCAGCCATCAAAAAGAATGAAATCCTGCCATTTGCAATGATGTGGATGGAACTGGTGAATATTATGCTGAGCGAAATAAGTCAATCAGAGAAAGACAAATATCATATGATCTCTCTGATATAAGGAATTGAGAGGCAGGGCTGGGGGTCGTGGGAAGTAGGGAGGGAAAAAATGAAACAAGATGGGACTAGGGAGGGAGAAAAACCATAAGAGATTCTTAATCTCAGGAAACAAACTGATGGTTGTTGAGGTGGGGGTGGGGGTGGGTAGGGATAGGGCAGCTGGTTATGGGAAAAAAATAAAAACATAAAATAAAATAAAACATTAAAAAAAAATAAGAAGGTATTCACCAAAGCTTCACAATACCTTGAATAGACTGACTTTTAAGGAGGTAAGATGATAGTTAAGTACTCAACACTGCTACTTACTAATTGTGTGATGTTTGGTGAACTTAATATCAATTTCCCATTGTCAATATTAGTGTAATTAAAATACATAACTCATGAGTATTAAAGGAATAGATCATAACCTGATACATAGTAGCTACTCAGTACATGTTAGTTAATAGCATTATCTTATACCTCTCCCTCAGGCTAAATGTAAATTGGAATAGAGTCCATGAAATTTTGCTGGCAAAGAATTGGCTAGATTTAAAAAATTTTAATATGCAAAATTTTTGAATAATCCTGACTTTGTCTTTCGTCTACATGGGCCATAAAGCCATGGGTGAAATTGTTGTATGTAATTGTTGTTTGAGTTCTTCAGTTATAAGTAGCTAACACTGACTGAAGACCTTAACCTTCAAAAGGGATTTTTGAAAGGATAAAGCCTTACTCACAGAGACAAGGGAAAAGAGAAATGTTTTGTGAGCTGTGGTATAAGTGTCAATTCGACCATTGCAAATATATTCTCCATTTAATACTATAAAAGAAAAGAAAGGAAAGAGGATGAAAATGTGTGTATACTTACACAAATGCTCACATACACACATACACATTTTGAAGTATGTACTCAGAAAGTGAAGAATATATGTATGGGCTAGAGTTCTCATTTTTGCAGATAGTGTATCTGGTAACTTTCACTTCCTTTCTGCTATCTATTCTATATTTCTCTTGCATTTAGACAGAATCCTAGCTTCTGGGTGCTTTTTTCTTAGTGATGTGATCCAATTTTTCATCTTTTGTAGAATTTAGTGGTTCTTTCTATAACTGATTTTCTTTATCATACTTTAGGTTCTATCCTAACTCTTCCTAGACCTACCTATTTGCTCTTTTTTTAATATATTTTTTTATTAAAGATTTTATTTATTTATTTGGCAGAGTGAGAGATCACAAGTAGGCAGAGAGGCAGGCAGAAAGAGAGGAGGAAACAGGCTCCCTGCTGAGCAGAGAGTGCAATGTGGGCTTCGATCCCAGGACTCTGAGATCATGACCTGAGCTGAAGGCAGAGGCTTTAACCCACTGAGCCACCCAGGCGCCCAAGGCCGCATTTACTCTTAAGCAATTCTTTGAAGCAGGAGATATGTGTCCCTCCTCACAGATAAACGGGCTCTTGATAATCAATGTCAAACAACAGCATAGCTGCAATTTTTGTCTTTACCTAATGACAGGTTAAAACCAAAATTATTAGGGTGCAGCCTCTGTTTCAGAGAAATATTTCAGAGAACCATCCAGAGAAACCATTATCATGTTCATAGGTACACACATATCTTCCTTGGGTACTAAAACTTACAGAAAAACAAACTCTTGGGCTCAAAAACAAGCAACCTATAAAGAAGATTATTAAATCTAATTTTAGAAAACTCATCTGCACTGCTTCCCCATTATACCAAGATTCACACATTTTTGGGAGAAATTTTCAATAAAGCATTTGGCTATTCCATAAGGATTATTGCTTTTGAACATTAACGTGTTGATTTAAAACTTGAAGCTGGTACCTTGATTGAAGGCAGTACTTTATGGATTGCTTCCTTGGCAATGAAAAGGCCACATACAAATTGAGCAAGTACCAGATAGCTGATAGTTCCTTTAAGACATCATGTTTGGCCTCTATTGTTGGCAAATTAGATATTCAGTGGTATCATTAGCTTGCTGAGCTCATATGTAACCTCCATCCTTGTCTCCATAACACTTTGTTTAAAAACCTGAAATCCTGGGTCAATCATGGAAGGAGAATGACTCACATCCATATTCTGCTTATACATCTGGATTTTTAAGATTTTTTTTTAAAGATTTTTATTTATTTATTTGACAGAGAAACACAGCGAGAGGGAACACACGCAGGGGGAGTGAGAGAGGGAGAAGCAGGCTTCCTGCTGAGCAGAGAGCCCGACGTGGGGCTCGATCCTGGGTCTCCAGGATCATGACCTGAGCTGAAGGCAGTCGCTTAACCAACTGAGCTACCCAGGTGCCCCCAAGATTCCTTTTATGAGTAAGAGAGGATGTCAGAATCTCTATGAGGTACAAACATTTCCATGGTCTGGGATTTTTTCATTCAACCAAATCATTTCCAAGTCTCCTTTTCTCCAATATTCAGTCTCACCAATTTTTTACTATCTGGCCAGATTCAGAGTAAATTCTTAGCTCTATCATAGTGGACTGGAAAGTGTTCTGCCTATTGTTTTTTCCATTGGGAATATTTCAAGAGTTATGTTTTTTAATAAGAACACAAAACTTTCAGTAATTTTTCCTTTCATTTTATATTGATAATATGTAAACATCTGTGTATATCTCTGTGTATTATGTTATTAATATGTCTTGTGTTATTAATATGCACCATTAGTATGTAAACAGAACATTATATAATCCGAATAAGAAAACCATTAAAAGAATAAATTATGGGTTATGGAATCAGAGAAATCAGTTAATCATGTCTCTAGTAATAAGTCAAATGGTTCACATACATAAGTAGATGATAGAAAGGCCACAGTTAAGATAGGAAAAAGCAAAAGGTGACTTTCCTCACAGCCTACAAATAGGCACATTATGCATTAATTTACCAGTCTGTCACTCAATGAATTTCGATAGCTTAGGTTTAATGCATCTTGAATGCAGTTTAAGTCCTAAGAGCTACTGAACACATCTTTGAATTAAATTTTATCTTTCATTCTGGTTCTTATTTTCCAGCTCACAGTTTCTGTTAATCTTATTGTGTGTCCCCACCTTAGGCTCTAGATCCATTGGCCACTCTTAAATAACATAAATGCTTCAAAGGTTTTTAACATATCACCTCTTCTGGAGAGAGGTTTTTTTGTTTGTTTGTTTTGCTTTGTTTTGTTTTGATGCCAATACATTCTACCATTTTAAGATTTTTTTTTTTTTTTATAGTGGATGCCTTTCAACTGCAGAATGCCCAGAAAAAGTCTTGTGCTTACTGAAGAAAGAATCCCAGGGCAGAAGAACCATAGCTATGGTCTCTGACAGTCCTTCTTTACTCCCCACTGAGTCACACCATAGGAACTCTAGTCTGCATAGGTGGAAAGTCTATACTCAAAAACACTCTGTCCATATTATGGAAGAACAGAAAAGTAAGATCCTCTAGTAAAAGGTTTTTTCCTTTGGAATGACTTTATTGAGATATATAATTCATATATCATACAATTCATCCATTTAAAGTATACAAGTCAATGATTTTTAGTATATTCACAAAGTCCTGCAACCATCACTACAATCAATTTTAGAATGTTTTTATTATCTTGAAAAGAAGTCTCACGCCCTTTAGCTATCATCCTTCAAACTCCCTCCTCTGGCTCTCAGCAATCACTAATCTTTCGTCTCTTTAGAGTTGCCTATTCTGGACATTTCATGTAATTGGAATCATAAAATATGTGGTGTTTTGTGACCAGCTTATTTTGGGGAACAGTTTTGATTACTCCACAAAGCACCAGATTAACCCAGCCATTTAATAAATGTTGATTTAGCATAGTCTATATACATTTTTTATTTTAGTAGCTGTTATAATATTGCCACCTTTAAAGGTTTATCTGAATTTCTACCTACTCAAGGAAATTTTTCATGTTTGCCAACCCCATATGTAGTTGCCATATGATGGTTAATAGTTATAATTATTAATATTAGCTAGTATTCAGCATATCATAGGTTAGGTATTGTGCTAGGTGCTTAGTATGGTATGTTACTTAATCCACCCTGTGAGGTAGATATTATTTCCACTTAATAGTTGAAGAAACATTTAAACGAATCTAAGTAGTTTTTCAAAGGTTGGATAATAAATTATGGAGAAACATTCAAACCTAGATATATCTGATTCCACAGATTGTGTGAAGAGTTTGATATCTTTAAGTCCTTACACATTATTTTTTTTAATTTGACAAGCATAAATAATTAAGTAGTTAATTGACTAAACAAATACAAAATCACATAAAATAATCATCTCATAATTATATGCGTTCAATTACTTTGCCTATGAAACATTTATTCAAATGCTATTTATACATGTAGTCATTCATTTATATACTTCAAAATATGTTTATAAAATATACAGTTTGGTTATAGGTAAGTATTTTAAGATTACTTTCTAAAACAGATATTTAATTTTTCTCTATGTAAAAAAATATTTTAAAGTTCTTCTGCATAAGAAATTTCAGTATTTTAAGCTTCTGAAGCATGTTAAATTTGTCTGGATTAGAGTACCTTTAGGTATTTATTCTTTGAAAGAATTCCCAATGGATTTTCCTTTTTTTTTTTTTTTAATTTCATTCATTTATTTGAGGGAAAGAACGAGTGACAGAGAATAAGCAGGGGGAGCAAGAGAGGGAGAAGGAGAAGCAGACTCTCTACTGAGCAGGAGTCCTACCTGGGGCTTGATCCCAGGATCCTGGGATCATGATCTGAGCTGAAGGCAGCCACTTAACTAATTGAGCCACCCAGGCACCAGTCCCCCAACAGATTTTTAATACCAGTTTAGAATCAGGGCAATTTTTAAGTTTCATATTAAAAAACTGAGACAGGGTTAATTCCTTACTGAGATGAGCTTTTCATATGACTTGCATGCCATTGACAATAATATTTATGATTATTTGGATTAGACTTTTTGTATTGATCTGATGGAACATAAGCACATCTGAGATGTATCAATAGGAAAATAATTTACCCATCACTATCCCTGACAGTCATAATGCTGTTAATGTCATGAAAGTTGGGAATATATTCTTGCTACAATTTCTAAGATAGCACATATTTATTCATGATTTAACATTAGTTTCTTTTATTTTTGCATTAAATTAGCCAGGTACATTTTTCTTTATTTATCTAGGGACTAATGCAGTGATGCCTCAAAGAGAAACTTTTAGCTTTGAAAACTTGAACAACAAAACACATCAACAAAATTTTTGTGAAAAAGTCTGTACAAAATTTTTTCTTCATTAGTAAGTGCCTTGCTCATGTATCTTAGCTTCAAGTGGAAGATGGTATTAGAA
This sequence comes from Spilogale gracilis, assembly GCA_004023965.1. NCBI lineage: Eukaryota > Metazoa > Chordata > Mammalia > Carnivora > Mephitidae > Spilogale > Spilogale gracilis. The sequence goes on from PITA01014414.1 coordinate 12,043, forward strand.
TTTGAGAATTTGGAGACTTTCACTCCTTCCACAACCTTCCGCATGACGTGCAGGACCGCGGGGTCCCAGGGTGGCTTTTAGTCGCTTGCACCTCGGCTTGGACTGGGCACACCCCAGCTTCTCTCCAGGCCCCTGATCCTGCAGCCTTGCATGACATGTGGGACTCCGGGGTCCTAGTGCCCCTAATGCACCCCATGTGAGTGTGAGCTCCACACAGCAGTCCCACAAGGGCAGGCTCGCACAAACCAATATTGCCTGTGGTTTCTGTGGCACGGGGGGTGTAGAGAAAAGCAGGGGCCTTAGGTGACCATGGAGGCGGTAACTCGGGGTGCACACCCCCTGTGAGAAGTGGCAGGGTCCAGGGGAGTTTGCAGAGGGAGAGTCCAGAGGGGAACAGACTGAGGCTTCCCTCTAAGATGGAGGCCTGGATGCTGACAGCTTACTTTGCTCTGACTCTCCTAAAAGTCACACAAAGCCGTAAAAGAACAAAAACCTCCAGAAAACAAAAACCTGAAAAACTGGTTTCCATAGAGACCAGCCCCTTAATAGGGGCAGGGAGACTCAGTCTAAGCAAAATGGACTGAAAAACAATGAGGCAGACTCTCACCCCCCAAGGCAGGCTGGAAGAACAAGAGGACAACCACCACAGGATCTCCAAAAAACTGTAAAACCCCAACATCTGGGAATAAATAATATATTAAGCTCCTGGTACTGCCCTAAAATCTGTATATTTTATAGATACAGCTTTTCTTTTCATTTTTAAAAATTTCTTTTCATTTTTTAAATTTTTTAAAATTTTTAAATTCATTCTCATGATTCTTATTCTTTTATTATTTTTTAACCTACTTACTATCACAACTTGATGTTTAATACCACATTCAATAATTTTTTAACTTGAACTTTTTTCATACATATACCTGTGTCTTTCTTTCTTTCCTTTTTTTCCCTAAAATACACATAGATATAAGCTTCAAGGTAATCCTTCTTTCCTATTCAGTACTACCCTTATATATAAACCAGCTCCAATTTCCCTATAGCTCTAGAAAGTTGAGTCCTGTAACAAAAATAACAAGATACACTCAAGATAAACCTGAAATACTTTCCTCTACCACATCAAGGGTTTGTAACCAACTTCCCATCTTATTCTTCTGTCAGTGTTTCTGTGTATTTGTTTTTTTTAATAATTTATTTTTAAGATTTTATGTATTTATTTGACAAAGAGAAACACAGCTAGAGAGGAAACACAAGCAGAGGGACTGAGAGAGGGAGAAGCAGGCTTCCCGGGGAGCAGGAAGCCCAATGTGGGGCTCTATCCCAGGTCTCCAGGATCATGACCTGAGCCAAAGGCAGTTGTCCAACCAACTGAGCCACCCAGGTGCTCCTGTGTATTTGTTTTTATCTTTGTACTATACAAATCTTATTCTTAGGGGTCATTTAGGCTGGGTTTTGCTTTTTTCTCCTTTCACTTTTGATGGTCTTTTTGTTTATTCTTTTTTTGTTTTTGTGCCATATTGGGGGCCCATTTTGGATGGTTTTTTTCTTTCTTTTTTTCTCTTTTTCTCTCCATTTTTTCTTTCTTCTTTCTTTTTGGTGATGACTTCTGATTTACCTGAAACCTTCCAATGGGCAACTTGCCTGGATTGAGGTTGATATATTCAGCTCTACATTCTCTCACTATCCCTCACCAAAATGACTCAGAGGAGGAACACCCAACAGAAGGAAAATTCAGAGACTGCAACCTCTGTCACAGAACTACTGGATATAAGTGGCTTATGAACATAAGCAATCTGATAGAAATGGAATTCAGGGAAGCAATTATCCAAGCAATGATTAAATTGGAAAAGATCATTAGTGGCAAGATAGAATCTCTAAGGGTAGAAGTGAGAGCTGACCTGGGAGAGGTTAAAAATGCTATCAGTGAGATCCAATCTAATGTAAATACTCTTAACAGCTGGGGTAAATGAAGCTGAAGATCGCATTAGTGATCTAGAAGACAGATTGATTGAGACAGAGGAGCAGGAGAAGTCTTGGAACAAACAGCTAAAATACCATGAAAATGGAATTAGGGAAATAAATAATTCCATGAAACTCTCCAATATCAGAATTACTGGAATCCTTGAGGGGGCAGAGAGAGAGAAAAGACTAGAAAATATAGTTGAACAAATCCTGGATGAAAATTTCCCTACTCTTGGGAATGAAACAAATGTTCATGTCCTAGAGGCAGAGAGGACACCCCCCAAGATCAACAAGGCTAGAAAACCCTCCAGGCACATAATTGTGAAATTCAAAACCATAAATTCAAAGAATATGCCTTAAGGGCATCTAGGGGAAGAGATCCCAAGTGTACAGAGGAAGGACCATCAGAATAATGTCAGACCTGTCCAGAGAAACCTGGCAAGCCAAAAAGGGCTGGCAAGATGTATTCAGTAAATTAAATGAAAAAAAAAAGTGCAGCCAAAGATACTCTACCCAGCAAGGCTGGCTTCAAAATGGATGGAGAAATAAAGAGCTTCCAGGACTGGCAAGGTCTAAAAGATTATGTGACCATCAAGACAGCACTACAAGAAATATTAAGGGGGGTTCTATAAAAGAAGAAAGAACCAAAGGGTGACACAGAACAGAAATATATAGAGGCAATCTATAGAAACAAGGACTTCACAGGCAACAAGATGTCAATAAAAACATATCTTTCAATAATCACTCTCAATGTGAACGGCCTATATGCTCCCATAAAACTTCACAGAGTTGCAGGCTGGATAAAACAACAGGACCCATCCATATGCTGTCTATAAGAGATACATTTTGAATCTAAAGATACATCAGGACTGAAAGTGAGGGGATGGAGAACCATCTTTCATACCAACAGGCCTCAAAAGAAAAATGGAATAGTGATCCTAATATTAGATACATTAGATTTTAACCTAAAGACTATAGTCAGAGATACAGAAGGGCACTAAATCACTCTTAAAGGGTCTATCCACCAAGAAGATCTAACAATTGTAAATATTTATGCCCCCAACATGGGAGCAGCCAACTACATAAGCCAACTATTAAACAAAATAAAGAGTCATATTGATACAAATACATTAATTGTAGGAGATCTTAACACACACCTCTCAGCACTGGACAGATCATCTAAACAGAAAATCAACAAAGAAATAAGAGCTTTGAATAATACATTGGACTAGATGGATCTCATAGATATATTCAGGACATTCTATCCTAAAACAACAGAATACTCATTCTTCTTGAGTGCAAAGAGAACTTTTTCCAGAACAGACCTCATACTAGGTCACAAATCCGGGCTCAACCAGTACCAAAAGATTGAGATTATTCCCTGCATCATTTCTGACCATAATGCCTTGAAACTAGAACTCAACCACAAGTTTGGAAGGAATTCAAACACTTGGAAGTTAAAGACCATCCTGCTCAAGAATGTTTGAATCAACTAAGAAATCAAAGAAGAACTTACACAATTCATGGATACTAATGAGAATGAAGATACATTGATCTAAAACCTATGGGATATGGCAAAGGTGGTCTTAAAGGGGAAATATATAGCTATCCAAGCCTCATTCAAAAAAATTGAAAAATCCCAAATACACGAACTCTCTTTACATCTTAAAGAACTGTAAAATCAACAGCAAATTAAGCAACCACATACACAAGAAAAGAAATAATTAAGATTAGAGCAGAGATCAATGAATTAGAAACTAGAGACGCAGTAGAACATATCAGTGAAACTAAAAGCTGATTCTTTGAAAGAATTAATAAGATCAATAAACCATTGGCCAAACTAATCCAAAAGAAAAGGGAGAAGACCCAAATTAATAAAATTATGAATGGAAGGGGAGAGATCATGACTAACACCAAAGAAATAGAAAAAAATCAACAGAAATTACTATCAACAGTTATATGCTAATAAGTTAAACAAGATATGGATGCATTCCTGGAAACCTATAAACTTTCAAGACTGAAACAGGAAGAAATTGACAACTTGAATAGATCAATATCTAGTAATGAGATTGAAGCAGTGAACAAAAATCTCCCAAAAAACAAGAGCCCAGGACCTGGCAGATTCCCTGGAGAACTCTACCAAACATTCAAAGAAGAAATAATATCTATTCTTTTGAAGCTGTTTCAAAAAAGAGAAACAGAATGAAAATTTCCAGACTCTTTCTATGAAGCCAGCAGTACTTTAATCCCCCAAACAGGCAAAGTCCCCATCAAAAAAGAGAATTTTAGACCAATATCCTTGATGAATATGGATGCCAAGATTCTCAACAAGATCCTAGTTAATAGGATCCAGCAGTATGAAAAAGATTATCCACCATGACCAGCTGGGATTAATCCCTGGGATGCAAGGGTGGTTCAACATTCACAAATCATTCTTCTTGAGTGCAAAGAGAACTTTTTCCTCTGTGATAGAACAAATCAATAAGAGAAGAGAGAAGAGCCACATGGTCCTCTCAATTAATGCATAAAAAGCATTTGAAAAAATACAGTATACATTCCTGATTAAGACTCTTCAAAGTATAGGGGTAGATGGAATCTTCCTCAATTCCATAAAATCTATCTATGAAAAACACACAAGAAATATCATTCTCAATGGGGAAAAACTGACAGCCTTCCCATTGAGATCAGGAACAAGACTAGGATGTCCACTCTCACCACTGATATTCCACATAGTGTTAGAAGTCCTACCAATAGCAATCAGACAAGAAAAGCAAATAAAAGGTATTCAAATTGGCAAAAAAGAAGTCAAACGCTCTCTCTTTGTAGATGACACGATACCTTACATGGAAAATGCAAAAGACTCCACCCCCAAACTACTAGAACTCATATAGCAATTCAGTAGTGTGGCAGGATACAAAATCAATGCAAATAAGTTGCATTCTTATACACTAACAATGAAAATATAGCAAGGGAAATTTGAGAATCAATTCCATTTAGTATAGCACCAAAAACCATAAGATACCTTGAACTAAACCTCACCAAAGAAGTTAAGAATCTGTACTCAAGGAACTACAGAATACTCATGAAAGAAATTAAAGAAGACACAAAAAGATGGAAAGGTATTCCATGCTCATGGATTGCAAGAATAAACATTGTTAAAATGTCTATACTGCCCAGAGCAATCTATACTTCTAATGCCATCCCGATCAAAATTCCACCAACATTTTTCAAAGTGCTGGAACAAACAATTCTAAAAGTTATATGGAACCAGAAAAGACCCTGAATTGCTAAGTAAATGTTGAAAAAGAAAAACAAAGTGGGGGGCATCATGTTATCTGATTTCAAGCTTTATTATAAAGCTGTGATCACCAAGACAACATGGTACTGGCACAAAAACAGACATATAGACCAATAGAACAGAGTAGAGAGTTCAGATATGGACCCACAACTCTATGGACAAATAATCTTCAACAAAGCAGGAAAAAATATCCAGTAGAAAAAAGACAGTCTCTTCAACAAATGGTGCTGGGAAAATTGGACAGCTATGTATAGAAGAATAAAACCTCACCATTATCTTACACCATACACAAAGATAAACTCAAAATGGATGAAAGACCTCAATATGAGGCAGAAATCTATCCAAATCCTAGGGGAGAACATAGGCTGTAACCTTTTGACATTAGCCACAGCAACTTATTTCAAGACACATCTCCAAAGGCAAAGGAAACAAAAGCAAAAATGAACTTTTGGGACTTCATCAAAATAAAAAGCTTCTGCTCAGCACAGGAAACAGTCAATAAGACAAAGAGGCAACCCACAGAATGGGAGAAGATATTCACAAATGACACTACAGAAAAAGGACTGATATTCAAGATCTATAAAGAACTCCTCAAACTCAACAACCAAAAAAAAAAAGATGATCACATCAAAAAATTGGCAGGAGACATGAAAAAACACTTCTCCATGGAAAACATACAAATGGCTAACAGACACATGAAAAAGTGTTTGTCATCATTAGCTATCAGGGAAATTCAAATCAAAACCACATTGAGATACTACCTTACACCAGTGAGAATGGCCAAAATTAATAGGACAGGAAACAACAAGTTTTGGAGAAGTTGTGGAGAAGGGGGAACCCTCTTACCCTATTTGTGGGAAGGCAAGTTGGTGCAGCCACCTTGGAAAACAATGTGGATATTCCTTAAAAAATTAAAAATAGAGTTACCCTATGACCCTGCAATTGCACTACTGGGTATTTACCCTAAAGATACAGAGGTAGTGAAAAGAAGGGCCGTATGTATCCCAATGTTCATTGCAGCAATGGCCACAATCACCAAACTGTGGAAAGAGCCAAAGTGTCCTTCAACAGATGAATGGATAAAGAAGATATGGTCCATATATATATAATGGAATATTATGTCTCCATCAGAAAGGATGACTACCCAACTTTTGTAGCAACATGGTTGGGACTGGAGGAGATTAAGCTGAGTGAAATAAACCAAGCAGAAATAATACCTTGAAATAAGCCTCACCAAGTCAAGTATCGTATGGTTTCCCGTACTTGTGGATTGTAAGGAGTAATATGGAGGATATTGGGAAAATGATAGGAAATGTGAACTGGGGTAAATTAGAGAGGGAGATAAAGTATGAGAGACTTTGAATTCTGAGAAACAAACTTAGGGTTTTGGAAGGGGGGGTGGGTGCTGGGTTTTGGGTCCATCCACATATTGGGTTTTGGGTCCATCCACATATTGCATGGAGCATTGGATGTGGGGCATAAACAATGAATCTTGGAACACTGAAAAAATAAAATAAATTATTATTTAAAAAAATTTGGAGACTTTGCCATGAAATTAGTGCAAAGCTACTTTTATATTCCTTACTCTTTCATTGTTCCAAACTAACTTCTCTTTGAAAGCACAAACATGAAGCTATATGGGCTAAGCCTCTAAGTGTTTTCTACTGACATGAATGAAAGTGTTCACTAATTAAATCAACTGCACAAAGACAGTCGAGGTTCATGACAGTTTGCATGGCATCAACCAGTCTGATTTATGTATGTTATGTCTCTTCAGCCTTACACTTCTGTCCCCATTCTAAGTACTTTGTGGGAGGAGAGAGCCAGTTTATACTCCAAGATTAAGTTTACATGAATCATCATAGACAATCCCTTTAGGAACTGATTTTTTTTTCATGCAAGAAAAATCAAAGATCAGAGACACATCTTTAACTCAGATTCCATAACTGAAGCATTCTCTGTAAGTGAGGGGCCTAATGTCTTTGGAAGAATGAAAACTGCCTCAATAGAACTGCTAAAAGAACCAGGGATTCTATTTTAGCATGGGTTTGGATAAATAGATTCTGGCTCCCTAGGGGAAAAAATAGGTTCTACCTACAGATTTCCTCTTCCACATAATTTGTTCTAAAAATTCTTCCTTACACATAAGACTTCATTACAAAATTCTTCCTTGCCTTTCTGAAACCAGATTTAGGGCCATGGCCTGGTCTCTCCCTTCCAGAGGACTCTGCTTTTTGCTCTTCCAAACCAACTATCCTGTATCTCTCTTTGGAGAGGTTTTTAAAAAATGAACCCATATTAGGAAAATATGAGTAAAAATGGTAAGACTTAAACATTTCATTAATCTCATTAATCCAAAAGGGTCTTTCTATTAGAAAGCTTATTATTTCAGTATTTCCATTAAGCATTTTTCAAAAATAAAATTAAAATAAATTATAATACTCAGATCTACTCCAATTTTCTTCTGAGTCTATGAAACCGAAACTTTTAAACTGAATACATGTGATCAGAATAATTAATCTTAAAATATTTCCATGTTAATGAATTACTAACTTAGTTGCTAGGTCAATGTTTTAAGATGTTTAATTTGGAATGTGATTTTATTAAAAAATTTTTTTAAAAGATTTTGTTTATTTATTTGATAGAGAGAAACACAGATAGAGAGGGAACACAAGCAGGGGGCGGGAGAGAGGGAGAAGCAAGGTTCCCACTGAGCACGGAGCCTGATGCAGGGATCAATTCCTGGACTCTGGGATCATGGCCTGAGCTGAAGGCAGATGCCCAACAACTGAGTCACCCAGGAGCCTCTGGAATGTGGTTTTATAGCATTTTTAGTAGAGACACTGATATAATATTGAAGTAAAAGCAAAAAATCAGTTCAAATTTGGGAAAGTCAAATAGCTTAAGCTATGTAGATAACTTGTTCTTAAAAGTTTAATATAATTTAAGAGCTATACTTTATACTTTAGAAGCATACACTAACATTATATTTAAATTTAAATTTTAGCTCTATCCATATTTAGCGACATGTTTAGCATTTGTTTTGCTTATTAAGGCAATAAGGCACATAAATCTCATGTTCATAAAATTTTTGATTTTTATAAAGTTCAAAGAAGTAATCAAAATATGAAAGCAATGCAACAAATAAATTACTCTGTAATAAAAAGAGGAATTATGCACAATTGTAATGCTATCAGGTAAAATAGAAAATGCCCAAAGTTATATAGTTTAATTGATTTTAGAAGTGAAAATTATTTATTGTCTGTGCAAATCAAACATGTGGGGAACAGAAAAACCTTGACTTTGTTCTAAGCTGTTGCTTTAAGTAAGTTGGAAATGTGAAAGAAAACTGCTGTAGCTTGGAGTAATTTACACGGCTCTCTGGATAGATAAATCCTGCTGCTTTTTCCCCACTTGCTTATCAATGCAGAGTGAAGAGTGGCAGGAATTCAGAGCTGCAGCAAAAGTTGACAGAGAGAACTTCAGAGATCAGAACTACAATACAGACACATTTTTTTGGTCTTTATGTAACAACCACTGCGCCTGGCTCAGAGTAGTAATTTAATAAATATTTCTAGTCCATTAATGAGTGAGTTAGGAATGAATTCCAAGAACCCTTAACAATTAGATTATGAGTTGTCTCTGGCTCTCATCAAAGAGAAACAGGCTTTGAAGTGCACATTTGGCATAATCCCTGTTGAGAAGTTTATTTTTAAAAATGTCGTTTTTTAATAAAACAAAGTCTTAAATGAAATTTTTTATAGTTTGTCTCACACATAATTTCTTCTTTCGATGATTAACTACTACTATCACTGGAAGTAAGTAAAAAAAATTTAATTTGATAAAAATCTTTTTAAAAACCTATCTACTCGTCTTCTTACTAAAACCTAGACTGCTGCTATAACAAAGACAGAGGCTCTGTATTTAAGAGTGTCAGCGAACACAAATAGTGCAACAGTTCTTTATCATGATTTTACTAAGTTGGGTAATGAATACACTTTGTGTTTCTTTCCACTTCCTAAGGCTCTGTCTTTTCTTTTACAGTTTCTTATCAGAGCCAGCAGACATCCTACATCTGTCTTCAACTCCTTAACAGAGTTTTGAAGTTTAGGAGGAGCTTCATATAGGGTTATCTCTCTGCTTTTTGCAGCCTGAAGTCAAATAATTTGAGTGTAAGAAACACTAAAAACAAATAATATATTGTGTCATGCCTTTGGTTTTTCTTCCTTTTCTAAATAAGACTGCATTGTATGGTGTTTCTGTGGAATTTTACAGTTTCCTTCAGTGAAAGAAATGCTGAGCAGACCTTTACTATTATTCTTCAGCTATCTGGATCCTTAAGATAAATGTGGCCTTTGCATTCGGAGGCAGCTGTAGTTTGGAGCGAGAGAAGTGATTTGTTAGAACACTTTGTAAAGTTTCAAAAGTACTTTGTTAATGATTTGACATAAGTCATTCTGTCCTTTCCTGAATTAAGGGTGAGGAAACTGGATAAACAGCACAAATGAAAGAAAGCCCGCCACGGACCTCCATTTTGTACAGGATTACTCGGTGTTGGACAATATCCTGCAAGTTTCAAATCATTCTACCTAGTTGAGTAATTTAATCCTAGAAATCATTCAGGAAAAAGAGCAAAGAAACACCATTGATTTTCCTAACAAATGATTTCCTTTGCCTTTTATTTTCTTTGAGCTTTCTGCGGTTTTATATTAACACGAACAGCATCTATCTCACTATCCTCATGCAGGCATCTATGATTGACCTCAGGAGAGGCAAAGCACAGAAATCAGGAGGGAACTATCTGTATTCTAGTCCTAGTTTTTCCCCTGGGGAGCCATCATACCCCTTGGTCATGTCAGTTTCTCAGTCTGCTCCTCAGGTGGTGATACACATCCCTCCCCATTTCATTATATTGTTTTGCCATGTGTCTAAATATTCTGAGACGTAAATTCTTCTGTGAATATCAGTAAATGATAGTGACAGTAGACCCCAATAAGATGAGCATTATTTCTATCCTCAAGGATCAACGGGGAAGGCACAGACACTTGGCAGTCCTTTGAGGAAGGGTGTGATAAACTCAGCACTAGGAAGAGTGAAGTCACATATTATTCTTCAGACTAAACCTCTTCTCAACACTGCACGGCTGAAACTCACCCCTGAAGTCAGGCACTTCAGAAGTAAAAGGTGCAACGGTAAACTAATAGGGACAAAAAGAGAACTCACAAGAAAGACTACTGTGTCATCCGAGGTGTGAGATGGGCTGATTTAGACCTTTGTCTTCCCTCCCTTCTTCCCCACTGTCAGGTGTCACATAGACATTAGCGTTTATAGCTTGTTCCACCGACCCTGTCCAGTTAGATCTTTTTATTTGCAGAAACTTTAATGCTACCTCTAACTGCACCAAATTCCTTCATTTCAAGCAATTCTATGCCCCACTTTTTTTTTTTTTTTAATTTTCCCCTTTATGCAAGAGTTAGATTCAGAGGGAGCCAACTAAGTGGTGTGTGTGCCTGGCCTTCTCTTACAGCATAATGAATAGTAACTGGCCCCTAACTGAGGTGTACCATTGGTTGTCACTATTTTTATAGAAAATGTCTCCAATTTATTTGCATTATGTACTTAATTTGTATCAAGTTAAAATGTGTGTGTTTTAAAGATTTAATTATTTATTTTAGAGAGAGGGAGCACACCCAAGCATGGGAAAGGGCAGAGGGAGAGAGAAAATATCAAGCAGACTTCCCGCTGAGCACAGAGGCCTAGACAGGACTCAGGGCTGGATCTGAGGACCCTGAGATCATTACCTGAGCTGAAATCAAGAGTTGGTCACTTAGAAATAAGCCAATCAGAGAAAGACAATTATCATATGATCTCACTGATATGAAGAATTTGAGAAACAAGACAGGATCATAGGGGAAGGGAGGGAAAATAAAACAAGAGGAAACCAGAGAAGGAGGCAAACCATAAGAGACTCTTCATCTCAGGGAACAAACTAAGAGTTGCTGGAGGGGAGTGGGATGTGAAGGATGGGGTGGCTGGGTGATGGACACTGGGGAGGGATGTGCTATGGTGAGTGCTGTGAACTGTGTAAGACTGATGAATCACAGACCTGCACCCCTGGAACAAATCATACATTATATGTATATTAAAAAAGAAAAAAAAGTGTCGCCGGCTTAACTGACTGAGCCACCCAGGTGCCCCAATTTGTTCCAAGTGAAAATGTCCTTTTGCTAACTAAGATTGTCAAACAACTTCTTAGAGACTTTTTTTTTTTTTTTTTATGGAGGATCTAAGAGATTTAGAATTTAGTTTAATCACATTACCCAAATTTCCCTTAAGTTCTTCTTAGGTAAAATAAGGGGATTGCATTAACTGATTGCTCCTTGAGATTTCTCTTCTATTAGTTTTGCATTGAGTCTTTATTAGTTTTGTTGTTTCTCTAAATCTTATAGTGGAAATTTTTATCCACTTGGATAGTGAAAACTCTTACTGGGTGGCAGTGGGGGAGATGGGGAGGGCTGAGAGAAGGAAAAGGGACAAAGCAATGAATTTCTGTATATTTGAGTTCAACCTTGTATTCTGGTGGAAAAGGCAATTTAAAAAATAAAGAAATTTATAAATCAAAAAACCAGGTTAGAGGAACCTTGGTGCTGATTATATTCCTGGTTTGTTCCTTTTCTAGGTTTTTCATTTGCATTAGTGGCTTCTAAATGTTGCTCAGCTTTCACCTCTTCATTCTTAGGAAAGGAATAACACGATTTTTCAATAAGACTCATAGTGGAATATTCTTTGGCAATCTAATGGAAGAAGCAAAGTAAAACTGATGTAACAGTAACTAAGTAGCCAGATCAGGGTGATCCCTTTTACTTTCAATTCTATTTCAGAGTCTTTCTCAAAGCTCTAACCCTGGATAACTCTCCATTGTGAATTTTTTGCTTTCCTTGGATGCCCAGGCTGTTTCCTTTTCACTGACTTAGGAAGTTTCTTTTTCTCTTCATCACATTAGGATTAATGACTCTTTTGGATAGTCTACTTGGCCTTTTCTCGGCTTCTTTCTAGGGCTTTTGCTCTCATGTTTGGGCCCTAATGGCTCTTAGGAGAGTGAGTACTCCTCCTTACCATTCCCAGCATTCTGGTTTTCCTACCCTCATGTTCCAGGGCCATGGCTCCCACTTATGTACAAGGCAACTATTCAAGAATATCAAATGATGGCATTTCAAATGGTGAAAATTAATAGGAAATATTAATTATTTAGAGGAAGAGATATAGTTGCAAAATATTCTTAGAGAATAGAATGGACATGGAGTTGGAGATTTCTTAGGATCAAAGTGAAATGAGAAGGCTGCCACCAGGGCCTTCAGCGAGATTGCATGTTGGAAAAATTTGGTAAAATTTCACTTATCTTCTTTTTATCTTCACTTATCTATCTTATCCTTTTCTTCCCAGAACTTCCCCTCAATCCTCCATTACCAAGTCCTTTAGTTTTTTTTTTTTTTTAATTTACCACTTTAATCATGAGTAATCTCCTCTTATATGTTCTCAATTATTATCACTCTTTCCCCTATTTTACCAGACTCCTATTTCCCAGGTTTGTGTATCCCAGACAGGCATTAAGCAATTGAAATTAAGATGGGAATAACTGGTAGAATTATTCTGTCAGGAAAATATTTCATTATCAAAGAGGAAACTATCAGTCTAAATTAGAGTCTAAGTTATAGATGGTGCCCATGGGAGATTTTGTATGTAAAACCTTTCTGAGCATTTTTTCTAATATCATGTGGTTGATCTACCCCTCTGGGTTGTGTCCTACTCAGACAGTTTTCCAAAGAAATTAAAATACATGAAATTGACATTGTTATGAAGAATAAGACTTCATATGCGTGCCTCATTCCTCTTTGCATTTCCAGGAAGCTCCACACTTTTTTCTCACTGAAGTTGGCAGCCAGGGCAGTGCTATTGGTTAGAGAAAAGGAAGGCATTCCAGACTTTTTGTTCCTATTCTAAGATATGGGTTGAGTTGACATACAATTACCCCGATTTATTTTGTGAATAAAGATTACTTTCTGTCAAGGTTTTATTCAAAAATAGAGAGCAGAAGATATTTAGAATGGTCTTCCCACTGTGCACTACTTTGTTTAAAGTTTTAAAATTTGAGCATTTAAGGGATTCCTGGGTGGCTCAGTCAGTTAAGCATCTGCCTTTGGCTCAGGTCATGATCCAGGGGTCCTGGGATCAAGTCCCCCAACAAGCCCCTTGCTCAGCAGGAAGCCTGCTGCTTCCTCTGCCTACTGCTTCCCCTGCTTGTGCTCTCTCTCTCTCTTACTTTCTCTCTGGTAAATGAATAAATAAAATCTTAAAAAAATAAAATTTGACCATTTGACATTTCCTTTTATTCTCAAATAGGACCCTGAAGGGATTCTGACAATATTTACTATAGATATCTGGGTTATAATATTTCTTCCAAAAATAATCTCATAATAATTTTACATGACTTTTTAAAAATTTTCAACTATCCAATTTGAGCAAATTTAAAACTCTTTTGAGCCTTAGTTTCTTTACCTTTAAGGTGGGGGAAAGAAGATTAAGTGTGAGGATGAATGCAAATTATTTGGTAATAGCAAATATCTAGCTATTATAATTAAGAACTGGTAATAGTGATATTATAATTTTTCATTAAGAAGCTTGCATTAAAAATTGTGCTATGCTTTGTGAATATATTTAATTACTGGATGAAAACTGCTTTTGGAAAAGTACTCTAGAGAAATAAATTACAGTTATTAAAGAAGTATATAATAATTTGAATATTTAAAGCAAAATTATAGTATTAATATTAAAAACTATTGAATTTTCACATTCCATAGGGATGCATAATTATTAAGTACAATTATGGACAATTATGGAATAGAGAGTTGCAGAATAGTCAAGAAAGAGACAAAAGAAGGGGAAAGAGGAGGAAGAAGAAAAATGAAGTGGGAGAAAAAATCAGATATGCTTTATAGGATGTGATTTGAAGAACTTGCCTCATTATTAAGAAATTCAACTATCAAAAGGATTTTAAAGTCTTTACATAAGTTTACTTTTTAATAAGTATGAATTTTAGATACTGCAATCATAAATTGAGATATGGTATAATCAAGTCCTGATTAATGACTAGTAAAATATTTTAAAATGAACCACCCAGGCACCCAGAAAATACATAAATTTTATCTTTCTAGTCTTATATCCTTACGATAAATTCTTGGAAGTGCAATTTTGGGGGCACAAGACATGTCTTTTTTAATACCTACGTCTTTACCATTATCCATCAATATCTTTTTCCGAGTCTATACCTGAATCTGAAACTGCATCAATATAATTAAATAGTACTTCATAAAAATCATATATATCCATCAATATTATATGACAGAGCAGTGGGTATTTCCTTTTTGACCTAATCATTTTTTTTCTGCTCTGAAATGTTAAATATTTGTGACATTTCATCTATCTTTGTTTACCTTTATGGTTTCTGCCTTGCTATCATGCCTACGAAAATCTCCCCTTGCTTGACTGAAATCTAACTCTTCTATTTTTCTTTGCACGAAGTAAAATATTTTACATGGCTTCTCTAACTTCTTAACAATTTAGCAAATGTCCCAGAAACTGCTAGGCAGAGATGGAAACTGTACTCTCTTTTCTTAATAGGCTGGCTGGGGGATCTCCAGTTAGAATACTTGAGTTAAATCGATGTAATATTTATCTATATATTTATAATATTTTAAGCTGATAAGAATACTTCAACTGAATAATACATTTAAGTGGGGGTACATTATCTTAAATGGTTTTCCCCACCATAGTCTCTATACTTAATTGCCATTTGGGATTTTGTGAAGAAGGAGGAAAGGAAGCTAATGGTAGTTAGGGACAAAGAGTAAGAACAAGAGAAGAGTAGCACCGGCAATGAAAAAGTACATAGAAGGAACAGTCAACAAAAAATTGGTTTCAGTTACAAAGACATCAAATATTGTATTATTATCTCAATCACTGATTTTTACCAGTTTAATTTTTATAGGCAATGGTTATTCAGATAACTCATAATCTTTCAATACCTGGACTTGAATCCAGAATCTCTCTCTCTCTGTCTGCCTCCCACCCCTCTCTTTTTTCTCTAATGTTGAATATGTGGATTTCTAAAAATTGTGGTTAAATGTTTTTATTTCCTAGTGGTTTGGAAAATTAATTATAGTTTAAGCTTCAAAGTCCTGTTTTGCAGAACAACAAATTAAAAAGCCTAAGAAAAATATCAATGGTTATGTTTCTTATCCTGACCAAATAGAAAAGAAAAACCATAAGGTACATGGCCCAGTCTAGCAAGAAATAAAAATTACCAAAATGTCTTATTTACAAAGTCCCATTGAAAGGTTAGTATTAGTCACAATTAATAACACTTCTTCAGAAAAGAATAATGTTAACAGCATGGCCCTTAAGCAAATAAACATAGAAATACTAACAAAAAATGTAATGGTTACAAGACCTGATTCTAAAAGATTTTTTTCTCTTTTCTTTCCCTCCCTTTGGCAATGGTATTTAGAAATTATAAGAAATAACTTCCCAGAAGATGGAAGCAAAGTTCAAACTACCCAAATGAGACTTTAATTAGTGGATGATTGACATATAAATGTAGTGTTTTAATGATTTATTTGTCCATTCAACAAATATTTACTGAGTGTATATACTATGCCAAGCCCATTCTAGGGACTGTGCTTATATCAGAGAAAAGCACACTGAGCAGATAAAGCATCATAACTTTCTCAGCATAAGTTTTCTTGGCCTACAAAATAGAGGTATTTCTTTTTAATCTTCTTCAGATATTATTACATTTCCTTCTTTAACTCCAAGTTAATACAAATATTTAGATTTATCATAAATTCCCCTTTTCCTTGTTATGTGCTTGGTATTATGACCTGCAGATGAACTGAGAGGTTATCAGAAACTATATTTTAAAGTAAATTTTCTATTATTATTTCAACTTATCTTCAAAAATTTCTCAGCAACTAGCTAAGAATGGAATTCTGTTTATCAGTGTTGTGTGAATTCACAAATGACAAACATGAAATATTTTCCTGTATCAGACTTAGAGCATGCCATTTACAGTTTGGCAGTTAAGAGAAGACATAAGAAAGAAGCTAGTCAGGCAACATATACATCTTTAGGCACAAGATGGAGTCTAAAGTATCATAAATAAGAAAGGGTATGCTTAAAATGGAATCTAATATTTAATGTGAAATGGATAGAGAGAAATGGCTCCTGAAATGACACGATTAGAATCCATGGTTGGTTAGGAGACAAAAGCAAGGTAGCTTTTCAGTGGCAAACAGGATTGCTATTATCAATTAGGCTAAAGGCAGCATTAAAAGACAGGAATGAAGGTAGCCTTAGAAACTCTGAGGTCAGAAGAAACATAATGACTTATGGGGTTTATGTGTATCAGACCATTAAGCCCTCTTATCTTTATATTATCAGAACACATATTTCAATATAGAACACCTTTTAGTGGAAGGACCGTGTCATCCTTATGCCACTAAGAATGAGGTCTGAAAGCAAGAATGTGCTTTCCAATAGGGTGAATGACTCAGCAGAGGCTCAGTATTCTCAAGAGAGATGGGTTAGGTTAGATGGGAAGATTTTTCCTGTGTTTAGTGGTTTGGCTTTATCACTCTCTCCATTTACCACCTTTTCCCCATCTGATGTGAAGTCATAGGTACTATCAATGGAAGCTCTGATCTAAAACAAAGTACAAAGGAAATGAAAATTACCAAAATGTCTTATTTACAAAGTCTCAAGTTCACAGTTTAACATTAGTCACCATTAAACACTTCTTCAGAAAAGAATAAAATTAACAGCATGACCTTTAAGCAAAATTTAGATCCTATCAATTTTAAACTAATTTAGTGGCTCTGAATATGTCTTTGATTTTTACATATGCATGACTTCAGATTTCACTACCTCTACTAAGGGTTCATATCCTCTCCACACATAGATCAAGCTTTCAAATGAGTGTTTTGGAAAAGGAAGAATTGAAGCAGTGAAACTGAGGGGAAATTCCTACAGAGGAACTTTCTTCCTTTTTACTCTTAAGATAGAATGTTGGGGCGCCTGGGTGGCTCAGTTGGTTAAGCGACTGCCTTCGGCTCAGGTCATGATCCCGGAGACCCGGGATCGAGCCCCACATCGGGCTTCCTGCTCGGCAGGAAGCCTGCTTCTCCCTCTCTCACTCCCCCTGCTTGTGTTCCCTCTCTGGCTGTGTTTCTCCCTGTCAAAGAAATAAAATCTTAAAAAAAAAAAAAAAAGATAGAATGTTAACAAAAAAAGTTCAGGGAAAATGAAGTCTTTGGAAAATAAGAAACAAAAAAGTGTATAAACTTTTAATCTTACAGCCATTTTTGGTACATAGTATAAACATGTTTAAAATTCTTATATATCTATTAATTATATTTGATAATCATATATCAAATAGAAATAACTTATAGGAAATTCCATAGCCATTGCAAGATCATGGGAAAAAAGGAAAACCTTTTTAAAAGAACTGTGCTCTTAAAGATATAGGAGTTCAAAGAAATTTGAATGATTGGGCAATTAATAATCTCAAAAAAAGATTAAGGACCAACTGAAAATAAATGTTTATAATGCTGTCAAACTATACTGGGGGTCCATGTTTCCTTTTTTTCTTGCTTTCCTAGATTAAAACTTCTTGAGGGGAGGGCTTTGTCTTCTTGTTTACCACTGTATTCCTCTGAATTAGCCCAATGCCTTGTTCATAATAAATATGCAATTAATACTTGTTAAATTAATGAAAGTGTAAAGGAAGAAGTAGAAGTTTTAAAAAACATTAGAATTGGGGCACCTGGGTGGCTCAGTTGGTTGGGCGACTGCCTTCGGCTCAGGTCATGATCCCGAAGACCCGGGATCGAGTTCCACATAGGGCTCCCTGCTTCTGCGGGAAGCCTGCTTCTCCCTCTCTCACTCCCCCTGCTTGTGTTCCCTCTCTGGCTGTGTTTCTCTCTGTCAAATAAATAAAATCTTTAAAAAAAAAACAACCCCCCCCAAAAAAAACCATTAGAATTGGTAATAACAGCTTTTCATTCTATACTGCCAAATGGGAATGAAAATACTTTCCATGGCAAAGTCATTTTCTCACTGAATAGTATATTAAATCCCAGATTTATTTGCTAAAGTTATCATTATTTGATGAAAGTTAATTATTTGAAAAAAGAAACCAATATTTATCAGATTTTTCTCTTGGCTGGAGGGTATGAATTTCTGTAAAGTTTTTTGCAGGTATTTCCTTAATTTATTTTCAATTAGACATTAATAAAAAGGTCACTGTTATAAAAAACACACTAAAAACCTATATCGTAACAGGATAGTTGTATAATTAAAGTATATTTCAATGAGATAAAGTCTCAAAAGTGGTTTTAGATCAATGCCTTTAAAATTTAACCTCACAAATCCCTAGACTCCATCCACTGGGGTTAAGTAGTTCTTAAGTCTTTGAGATGACATAAAATAACTGGCTGATTTTTACATTAAAGTATGTAAACTTATGTATATATTTAAGTATAGTATAAATTTATAATCTTCAGTTGGGTTGTTAATTCATGACAGCAACTAACACTGTAGATGTCTTTTAATTTATCTAGAATCTAGATGATATGTCTAGAAAAGGAAAATCTAAGAAACCCTTTCTGCAAGTAATTATCAAATAATAATACATATTGCCATTTAAACATTTGATCAAATCTATGAAAATACATTTCTCAAAATAATCCTTTAATTTTTTTCTAGTGTTGCAAGAGGCAGTTAGTATTTTATTACCAACATGTGCCTTCATAAAATCATTTTAGATATTTATAGCAGGAGCCAAATATAGATTGACTCAATCTTCTTATGACATATCTAACAAAAAGAAACACAGGGGAAACTATCAAATGTATTAAGTATGACACGCAAGGCCACCTATTCTCTTATGCTGTGTGAAAGAGACACTAATCTTTGGTCATTAGTAACTTGTGCACTGTGTTTTCCACAAAAGCCTGACTCACAGACCTCTTTCTGGAGGTGTGAAAATGTCCTCATCTAATTGCTTTCCTTTACATAATATAGATGATAGCCTTAAATAATGTGACCAATTTTCTACTATTAAGCTCAGCTTATTTACTTTAATTTCTTTATTCATGGAATGGAAACTTGACATTCAAAGTCTTTAGTTATTTGCCAATCATGGAAGAAAAGAAATTATTCCAAATCCAGAAGAACCTGAGTTATGAGACATGAAAACTTATAAGAAAATAAGCAGTCCAGCTATTCTGGTTTTGTTTTGTCATCCAGCTCTCTGCTTCCTGCCGTGCACTGCATTAGCAAAAGCATCTTTATGGGTGGGATAAAATTGCATAGAACTACACATGCATGCACATACATGGAAATGAATGCATGTAAAAAATAGTGAAACTGAATAACATCTATAGTCTAGTTAACAGGATTATATCAATGTCAATTTTCTCTCTTGATACTGTTTTACTATTCCATAAAGTCACCATTGGGGAACTCTGGATGAAGGGCACACCAGACTGTGTACTATTTTCTCTAGTTCCTCAAAGAGCTTGTGACTCTTGATCTCATGGTCATGAGTTTGAGCCCAAAGTTGGGTATAGAGATTACATATAAACAAACAAACAAACAAATAAATAAATAGCGAGCCTATTGGATTACAATTGCCCTAGATCAAAAATCAGAAACTCATACAACCTTGAGCAAGTCACTTTACCTCAGGAGTATTATTTCATTCTTTGTAAAAATGTGGTGAATGTCACATTACTAAAAAAAAAGCATAAGAACCATATGATTCTCTGAATAGATGCAGAAAAGGCATTTAACAAAATGCAGCATCTATTCTTGATAAAAACTCTCAACAAAGTAGGTATAGATACTTCAATATCATGAAGACCATATATGAAAGACCCACAGCTAATATAAATCTCAATGGGGGAAAATTGAGAGCTTTCTTCTAAGGTCAGGAACAAAACAGGGATGTTCACTCTCACCATTACTTTTAAACACAGTACTGGAAGTCTTAGCCTCAGCAATCAGACAATGAAAAGAAAAAAGACATCCAAATTGGCAAGGGAGAAGTCAAACTTTCACTATTTGTAGATGACTAGATACTCTATGTAAAAAACCTGAAAGACTCCACCAAAAAATTGCTAGAATTGACACATGAATTCAGCAAAGTTGCAGGATATAAAAACAATTCACAGAAATCTGTTGAATTTTTATACACCAATAATGAAGCAACAGAAAACATAAGCAGGAAATCGATCCTGTTTACAATTGCACCCAAAGCCATAAGATATCCAGGAGTAAACTTAACCAAAGATGTAAAAGCTCTATACTCTGAAAACTATAGAATATTTATCAAAGCAATTGAAGAGGACACAAAGAAATGGGAAAACTTTCCATGCTCATGGACTGGAAGAATAAACGTTGTTAAAATGTCTATATTACGGGCACCTGGGTGGCTCAGTGGGTTAAAGCCTCTGCCTTCGGCTCAGGTCATGATCTCAGGGTCCTGGGATCGGGGCCCACGTCAGGCTCTCTGCTCAGCAGGGAGCCTGTTTCCTTGGCTCTCTCTGCCTGCCTCTCTGCCTACTTGCGATCTCTGTCTCTCTGTCAGGTAAATAAATAGAATCTAAAAAAAAAAAAAAATGTCTATATTACTCAAAGCAATCTACACATTTAGTTTAATCCCTATCAAAATACCACCAGAATTTTTCACAGAGCTAGAACAAACAATCATAAAATTTGTATGGAACTACAAAAGACACCGAATACAAAAGCAACCTTAAAAAACAAAAGCAAAGAGTGAGGAATCATGATTCTAGACTTTAAGCTATATTACGAAACTGTAATGATCAAAACTGTATGGTACTGGCACAAAAATAGACATATAGATCAATGGTTGAGAAAACCCAGAAATGAACCTCAAACTATATGGTCAACTAATCCTGGACCAAGAAGGAAAGGATATCCAGTGGAAAAAGGACAGTCTCTTGAAAAAGTGGTATTAGGAAAACTGGAGCAACATGCAGAAGAATGAAACTAGACCACTTTCTTAAACCATACACAAAAATAATTCACAATGGATAAAAGACCTAAATATGAGACAGGAAACCAACAAAAGTCCTAGAGAACAGAGGCAGGAACCTTTTTGCCCTCAGCCACAGCAACTTGTTACTAGACACACTGCCAGAAGCAAGGGAAACAAAAGCACAAATTAACTATTGGGACTTCATCAAGATAAAAAGCTTCTGCACAGTGAAGGAAAAAATGGAACTAAAAGGCATCCAATGGAATGGATATTAACCAACCAACTGAGCCACCCAGGCGCCCCAAAACATTTTTTTCTTTTCAAATTTTTATTCAAATTCTAGGGAATTAACATACAGTGCAATACTAGTTTCTGGAGCAGTTCAGTGGCCCATCATTCATGTACAACACTCAGTGCTCATAACAAGTGCCCTTCTTAGTATGCATCACTCTTTAGCCCAGCCCCCACCCACATCCCTCTGTCAACCCTCAGTTTGTTCTCGAAGAGTGTCTGTGAAAAGAAAAAGAGTGTCTGGTGGTTTATTTCCTTCTCTCTTTTTCTCCCTCCCATATGTTCATCTGTTTTGTTTCTTAAATTCCACATATGAGTAAAATCATATATTTGTCTTTCTTTGACTTGTTTCACTTACTGTAATACACTCTAGTTCCAACCACATAATTGTAAATGGCAAGATTTCATTCTTGTGATGGCTGAGTAATATTCCATTAGATAAGATAGATGATAGATGATAGATAGATAGATAGATGATAGACAGATAGAGGTATATAGGTATATAGATATATATCTCTACATTTATCAGTCAGTGGACATTTGGGCTCTTTCCATAGTTTGGCTATTGCTGGTAATGCTGCTATGAACATTGAGGTGCATGTACCCCTTTTAATCTGTATATTTTTTATCCTTTGAGTAAATACCTAGTAATACAATTGCTAGATTGTATGGTAGTTTATTTTTTATATTTTATTTTATTAATTTTTATTTTTTCCATAACCCAGCCCCTCCTCCCTCACAGTAGTTCTATTTTTAACTTTTTGAGGAAACTCCATAGGGCACCAGTTTCCATTCCAACCTACAGTGCAAGCGAGATCCCCTTTCTCCACATCCTCGCCAACACCTGTTGTTTCTTGTGTTAATTTTAGCCATTCTGGGGCGCCTGGGTGGCTCAGTTGGTTAAGCGACTGCCTTCGGCTCAGGTCATGGTCCCGGAGACCGGGGATCGAGCCCCACATCGGGCTGCCTGCTCGGCGGGAAGCCTGCTTCTCCCTCTCTCACTCCCCCTGCTTGTGTTCCCTCTCTCACTGTGTTTCTCTCTGTCAAATCAATAAATAAAATCTTTAAAAAAAAAAAGAAAAAAAAGTTTTGAATGGACTAAAGGATTAGAGGGATACTTTTAGTTTATAATTGAGATTATAATTTGAAAGACAGAACTGGTGAAAATTTTGTGGTTCAAAATACATTTTTAAGCAGATCAAAAGTTTTCATAAAATAATTTTCTTTTTTTTAAAGATTTATTTATTTTTAGAGAGAGATTGAGAGAGTGAGAGAGCGCGTGCATGCCTGCACACAACTGGGGGGAGGGACAGAAGAAGAGAGAGAGAATCAACTTGGGGCTGAGTATGGAACCCAACTTGGGGCTGGATCTCATGACCCATGAGATTGTGACCTGAGCTGAAATCAAGAGTCTGATTGATACTTAACTGACTGAACCACTTAGGTGTCCCAATTCATAAAATTATTTTCTAAAGGTAAGACATATTTGAAACAAAATTACCATAAATATATAACCATTTAAATGAGTAATATTTTAGGAGCTTTTACCATAGTGACTGTCTGTATAGATTAAAATATGTTCAAATATCCTTATTGAGCTCTATTTGCCTTTGTAGTTTGGTAACATAGGTAACCTATTAAGGCTGTAGCCATATATTATTAAAATTGCATGTGAGGAGGGGGTCACTTAGGTGGTTGACTGACTGGTTCTTGGTTTTGGCTCAGATCATGATTTCATGGGTCCTGGGATTGAGCTCTGTACTGGGTCCACACTCAGCAGGGAGTCTGCTTGAATATTCTCTACCTCTATCCCTTCTCTCTCTTGCAAGCTCTTTCTCTCTCTCTCTCTAAAACAAATAAATACATATTTTTTTAAAAAAAACATGTGATGAGAAACCAAATTTTAGTTCATATAGACATGCAAGAGAGTTAAAAAACATGTATGGTTTCAAAAAAACACTTCGCATGTTTTCAATGTTTAAATTTTAGGATAAAAATTTCCCACCATTTACTTTTGAAAGTCATTTTTAGAAATAACACTCATAGGACTTTCTGAGTGTCAGCAACTTTATGTACATTGTGTCACTTAATCCTCACTACAAAATAGGGAATAGGTTTTTATGATTCCCTGAGGAAATGGAGGCAAATAGTTTAAGTTTTGTGACTAATATCTCACAGCTGCTAAGTGGTGGAGCTGAGAGAAGACTTGTCTGACTTTAAATGTGGTGCTCTATCCACTGGGCCTCTATGTCTGAATATGAGGATAAAATTTGTTGCTTGCTGTGTAACTTTATTCAATATTTCAGATATTTATTGACTACTGTAAACAAGTGTCCTTGAATATCAAGAACTCTTAACCCAGTGACAATCTCTTTAGTTTGCATTGTAGCTTGTTTTCTAACTTTTGATAGACACAGGAGCAAAGCTAAGTTTCATTAGCTATTTTTAGATATTGAGCTTTAAATACGTAAGTTGATTTCATTTCCAGACACCAGTAAAGCATAGTGTTTAATGGTGTTGAAGACAACACACTTAGAATGAATTCCAGCCAACATTACCTAGTTGGGAATCTTGTTTTAATTTTTTAAGCCCTAATTTCCTCATAGGGTTGTTGTAAGGATTGAAGTTGAGGTTGTTTCACTCAAACTTTACATCCTGACTGGTTTATGTTACTCACTGATAGCTATTGACTATTATTTTTGAAACTATACATGAGTAGTTAGAGGGAAATGTGCCCTGGTGTATCTATTATATAATTTTATCACAGACTTGAAACCAGAAAATCATATCAATAAAATATTTTCAGTTTTTTAAATCTTCTGATTTGGCCAAATCTGTAGGTATCTAATTATGAAGTGAACTGTGGCTATACAGCTATTATAAATGGTGTTTTCATGTGAAAAATATTGAGGCTAGGTAAATTTCAAATCTAGATGATCTACAGGTTTCTAAGTATTTAAGGGCTCCTTTTGTTAGCATAAGGTCGATTACACTGCAAAATGAGAGTTATATTTGCATTACTGGCTAACCATGATAATGGGGAAGTGTCTCCTCTCCTTTAGTTTGTCTTAAGAAAATCTCTATACGAGTCAGCGGGATTCCAATAGTATCAGAATGGCAAGGGAAAATGCATATAAGGATTTCGATAGACACTGTTATAAAGACAGGGATGGCTCTGAAGTACATATTGTTGATGACCTGTTTGGTTTAGTTCTGTTGTGTAACTTTTCTGGACTGTTAAGTTTTTCAAAATCCACATTGCCATATCATAGATGGGTATTATGTGGATAACATATGTGGAATGAGTCATTTTCTACAACATCTCAAAGTCTTAGATGGCAAAATGAATAAAATCATAACAAAGTATCTTATAGTAACAAGATGCAAAAGTCAATATTTTAGTGAGAACTTCTAAACAAGGTATTAATTTCTATAAGTGACATTAGTATTCAGTGGAACTAAAGACAGAGTGGCATTCAAGATCAACCTTCTTTTCCAGAATAAGTAATGAAAATAATCTGAATAATAGAAGACTTTCATATAATCTTTCTATTCCAGCAATTTCTTCCCTTCTCTACGTGTGTGTGTGTGTGTGTGTGTGTGTGTGTGTGTGTGTGTATGTTTTGGCTATAGGTTTTGCAATTTTAAGTAGGATCCTCTGTTGAGTAAAAAATATTGGAGTGTTCGCTGATAACAGTCACTAGTGACAGAATGGAAAGTGAGCAAGGAGATAAATTCTTCTCTCATCACATAATTAAGCATTTTCTCACTATGATTTTGAATCTTAAATATGGCCATGATGTGGCCAGAGACCAGAGGGAAATAAGCAATATGAAACTATCAACAATGTATATAGTCAAGGATTTTGAATAAAGAAACATGGATAAGGAAAAATAAGAATACGGTGCTGTATGAACTTCTATGTATACCATAAGTATTTTTTGTTGTTGTTGTTTGGTTTTGGTTATGTAGAGAATATGCATATACATATGTTGGATACAAAACTCTCTAATGTTTACTAAAGTTTTATTAGAAAATGTTGTCATAATAAAAGAAAAAGTAACATTTTGGGGGCAGATTTTAGGTGCACAGATGCTAGACACAGAAATCTTAACTAACAGATTTTAAATATCCTGGGAATTATTAGAGAATTGTGATAGTACAATTTTACTGAAAAATAAACAATTCGTGTCATGTCACACCTATGTCAAAACATAATTATATGTATCATTAGGTTTTGAGAGTTAAGGGACTTATTAAAAAGTAACACAGGACACACACTTACAAAAAGATAATGTTTAAAGTAAATAACCAATATGAAGAAAAGTCCCTTTAATGACAGGACAAACTAAACAAAAAAGAGAGTTTATTTGACATTTTAAAAAGTTTCAGGGAAAAGTTATAAGTGTGAAAATTCCTGCAGAATGTTTACCTATTTTGGCATGTATAATAATGATGTGCACATGTCACCTAAACATATCCTGCCTTACCACTTGGTCATTAGATGCTAAAAGACAATAACATGCTTTCATCAAATGCTTCTAAGAATCTTCTAAATACCTGAATTGTTTTGTGTTGTATTTTACTATTATTTATTTATTTATATCTCAGTCTTGCAGACAAGAGTACTTTATCACTTGTGTTTGACATTACTAGAATTTAGTGAGTCCTAGAACTTAAAGACAAAAAACTAACACTATATTTTCTTAATATATTTAGAGAAATATTTCTGTAGACATTATCCAAACATATAAATAAAGGAAGAAGAGACTTTGCATTTATTGTTACCATTATCATTTAAAGCCATTTATGAAATCTTTGTGGTGGCAGGACATTTTGACAGTTTACAAATTGAAGCAAAAGTAATTAGAAAAATGTTAGATGAGGGGCACTTGGCTGGCTTAGTTAATAAAGCATACGACTCTTGGTCTTAGGGTTGTGCGTTCAAGCTCCATATTGGGTACAATGATTACTTAAAAATAAAATTTTTAAAAAATATAGAAAAATGTTAGATGAGACCTTTGAAATATGGAAAACTAGAAGGAATTACACATACATATTATTGCTTTAACTACTTAATTTATACCAAAACCAAGAACTTGAGTAGCTAAGAGAACTGCAGCTATCAAATTTTATTGACACTTTGCCTTAAAGATGGCTACAAAATAACTTTTGATTTTCTGGTTGGGAAGATTACATATATTGCAATTTTAGCCAAAATTTCATTCCCACCTCCCTCTTGCGGAATGCTCCCCTTTTACCTTATTTTTCCATATTAGTTTTTGTTTTGTTTCTTATCTAGAATGTAAACTCCAAGGCTAGAAATCTTTATCTGTTCTGTTAATTGGTACATTCTGAGTATCTCAAAGACTCCTGACACATTGAAATCATTTAATAAATATCTATTAACTATTTGAGCTGCAATAATGCTTTTGTTGATGTCTGGTTATTAAAATCTATAAGTTGAATTACTTCTTTTTTTCTTTAAGATCTTATTTATTTATTTGTCAGAGAGAGAGAGAGAGAGAGAGAGAGAGAGAGAGAGAGCAGCAGCAGGAGGAACAGCAAGCAGAGTTGGAGAAGCAGGCTTCCTGCTAAGCAAGGAGTCCCTGAGCCCAAGGCAGATGCTTAACTGACTGAGCCACCCAGGTACCCCAAGCTGTATTACTTTCAGTACATCACTACATATGTGGAGTTAATTAAATAATAGTTGACAGTATATTTAGAAGCATGCATTGTTAATAATGTAGAATTCTCCTATCTGGTCTTCCCCTACAACTTCTGCTCACCTTCTCCATAGAGGCAGCCCCTAGTTGTTTTTCCTTCACTGATTTCTACTTAAACATGATTTCCCTCTGCTGCTCATCTATCCTTTATCCAGACCAATCTGGTCTTCCCTTTGAGCCAAACTTTACCCCGTTAGGGTAAAAGGAAGTTTAGGTAAAGGTAAAGGAAGTTCCTGGAATTACCTTCCTTGACTCCTGGCTTTCCTTAAAAATGTTGAAAATTCAATAAAAGTGTTTCACATTTCTGGAAGATTTGAAATGGTGTAGGAATACTGCTATGTTGATTTAATTTTTGTATGCCTTTATTTGGACAGAAACTATGTCTTTTTTTTAAACAAAACTGTTTCAATCCCAAATCTACTCTTCAGTTATTCCAAACACTAGATGTCTCTCTAGTGCAAGTCTCACTTCAGCCCGGAGAGTTACACTGGGTTCCAGAGCAAGGAGGCATTTATTTACCCAGGATTTCCCTAAAGAAATAGGGACATCTTCCATAAGGTGTATCCTCTTACAGTCCATGTGTAAAAATTTTATGTGGCCAAATTTTAGCTATAGCCTTTTCCTACTTACCAATCTGACTGATAATATCATTTAAAACTTGTATAGCAGTGGCAAGTTTAAAAACCTTTTCAAGTGTATTATGTTATTCTCTCTTCACAGCAATTTTATAAACCAAGTATTGTCATTATCTCAATATTTAGAGTTGAAGGCACTAAGGCCCACAAGTGTCACAGAACATTTATCAGGTAGCACAGCAACTATTACTCACTGACCCCCTCACCCATATTCACTTGTGGATTATCTGTTTCTAAGTCCGTTTGCTTTCTTCCTCTCCAGAAAACTACCTCTGCCTAGACTAGCACGTTAGATGATCCCTTGTTATGTATGTTTTGATGTGCTGGGTCACATACATCCTTCCATACATTACAACTTTGAACACACACAATATAACCTGGGACACCTTTAAGGCAGATGCTAGTTCTTTCCCTTCTTTTGGTAATGCATTCAATTCTTTCACAAAACTACTAGAAAAGCAAATGTGTTTTAATTAATACTTCTAAATTGGTTTCCATGTTCAAATACTATCTAGGGGTGATACTGTCCCCCACCCCTTTAGTCTGAACCTTGGGTAACCCGGTCTGTGATAAGCTTTAAAGAGGTATACGTGTGAGCCTGCATTCCTCTGTGTACTCTACTTGCTGCCAGGAGAAACATTTAATTTCCTGATGGGAGAACATTATCTTTAAAGGAAGAGATCCATTCTTTCTATTGTTACTCTGAGGTTCTCTGGATGATTTCAATCTTAGTAAGGTACAAATAAGAACTCCCTTAGATTTTGGTTAAGTAAATATATATAGGAAATGTTCCTTCTTATTAGTTTGTGTATTTTACACGATAATAAATCAGTACTTTTTTGATATGTCTGTAACACCAATAAACATTTTTACAATTTTGTCTTAGTAAAGTTATTGCTACATTACTTTTCTCAAAGACCACATTAAAATATAGGAAAATGAAAAATTAACTGTAACATCTGATAAGCAGTTTTATATAATGCCTAGACTAGCACGTTAGATGATCCCTTGTTATGTATGTTTTGATGTGCTGGGTCACATACATCCTTCCATACATTACAACTTTGAACACATACAATATAACCTGGGACATCTTTAAGGCAGATGCTAGTTCTACAATTAGAGATTTAGAACTTTCATATAAAACTCCTAAATTTGAAGTCTTGTGTAAGGAATGAGCAAAAACCTGTTATTGGAGTTTTAAGCCCTGAATATTTACTAAATCTTCCAATTTTTCTTCTTTAATATAAGAGTAAATAATTGCTCTCGAATTAGAAAAGGGGAGATGTGATCATTTTATTATATAAAGTAGGTATTTTTTATTGTTACTTAAATTTTTTTTTCCAGTGTTCCAAGATTCATTCCCCATTCCCCACACCCAGTGCTCCATGCAATAGGTGCCCCCAGTACCCACCACCAGGCTCTCCCATACCCCCACCTCCATCCCTCCAAGTCCCTCAGTTTGTTTCTGTGTCCAAAGTCTCTGTTGTTTCGTTTCTCTCCCTAGATTACCTTACTTCCCATTTGCTTTCCTTCTCCCACTGTCCTCCAGGTTACCCCTCATGCACCACAAGTAAGCGAAAGCATGTGATACTTGACTTTCTCTACTTGGCTTATTTCACTCAGCATAATCTCCTCCAGTCCAGTCCATGTTGCTACAAAAGTTGGATATTCATCCTTTCTGATGGAGGCATGGTATTCCATTGTATATATGTACCACATCTTCTTTATCCACTCATCTGCTCATGGGCACCATGGCTCTTTCCACAGTTTGGTGATTGTGGCCATTGCTGTGATGAACATTGGTGTACATATGGCCCTTCTTTTCACTACATCTGTATCTTTGGGGTAAATGCCCAGTAGTGCAATTGCAGGGTCATAGGGTAGCTCTATTTTTAATTTTTTAAGGAATCTCCACACTGTTTTCCAAAGTGGCTGCACCAGTTTACATTCCCACCAACAGTGTAAGAGAGTTCCCCTTTCTCCGCAGCCTCTCCAACAGAATGGGAGAAGATATTTGCAAATGACACTACAGACAAAGGGCTGGTATCCAAGATCTATAAAGAACTACTCAAACTCAACATCCAAAAAGAAGATGAACACATCAAAAAATGGGCAAGAGACATGAGGAGGCACTTCTCCATAGAAGATACACAAACGGCTAACAGACACATGAAAAAATGTTCAGCATCACTAGCTATCAGGGAAATTCAAATCAAAACCACACTGAGATACCACCTTACACCAGTCAGAATGGCCAAAATTAAAGTAGGTATTTTAAGTAAAAGTTGTACACTTTTATAAAGAATTCTAATTTTTATTTGTGTTTTAGTTTTATGTACAAATTATATTTGCTACTGGTCAAGAATTTAAAGATAAATTTTCTCAGGGTGCCTGGGTGGCTCAGTTGGTTAAGCAACTGCCTTCCGCTCAAGTCATGATCCCGGAGCCTTGGGATTGAGCCCCACGTCTGGCTCCCAGCTCAGTGGGAAGCCTGCTTCTCCCTCTCTCACTCCCCTTGCTTGTGTTCCCTCTCCAGCTGTTTCTCTCTTTCAAATAAATAAATAAAATCTTAAAAAAAATAAAGATACATTTTCTCTATAGCATTCTTGGGGTTTTTGTTTATTTCTCAGGCTTTCCATTTTCAGGGTGATCTATATTCACAAAGCTCTTTTTATATAATAGATTTAGTTTTCCACCTTCTAGCTGATAGGTAATGGTTTGCCTGACAGTCAAGAGCATTGTCCTTAAAGACAGACCTGTGTTTGAATCTCCATTTATTGCTAATGTGATTATGGGGAAGTTACATAACCTGTCTATGACTCTGTCTCATCTATTAAATCTCAGTAAAAATACTTATAGAGTATTTTGGGTTGGAGATTGACTGAAATCAGGATTGGTTGGAAGGATGAGCTGTAGTAATGTTCATCTAAGACCCTAGAATAGGGTGAGAAGTCAATGAATGGCCCAACAATTGTCATTAATGGTAGTTCTCTAGGAAAAAACATGTCTCTTCTTGTAACTGGTTGATCTCTTCTCCCAATATTACATGTTGTTGCTTATGAGTCCACCTGTAAAGATTATTTAAAATGCCTCTTCAGAGAACATCATAGTGAAGCAATGATAAATGTATTATTAATATGCACCTATAATCTCTTTAGGAGAATATATAATAAAATTTTTATAAAAAATATTTTGATCATCCTTGATATATTTTACTTTTAGGAACCCATAAAAAAGATGGTTTTATTTTTAAAAACAATACACAGACATCGTAAGTAAAGAATAAATTTAATCAACTTTATTCCAAGCATAGCTTAATTGGTACTTCCACATCCATTAGTCATTTGGTGGGAGTGCTTTTCTTTAAAAGAAGAGTCTGTTAGAAAAGAGATTGTTAGTACAATACCTTCAAAATATTTGATTGTGTAGGGAAAGACAGAGAGGACAAAAGGAAGGAAAAGAAATACTCCTTGCAGAACCAGGAGAAAGCAGGGTTAAAAACCAGAAAATGAAACAAGAGGAAAAGAGTTAAGACTAGAACAGACATTAGAAATGATTGTTCTACTAATGTTTTTAGTGGCACCAAATCCAATAACAAAAGCTTATCCCTCCTCTTTATACCCAGTCGTTTACTAGTGCAGTACCCTTGGAGAAGGACATTCTCTCTGCCTCTCAGGATTGCCTTTTATGTTCCCAAATACCATATGAAACAAAAAGCTGGTATCAAAAATTTCTTGAGTATTAGGCAGAAATGCATCCATATTTTTGGAAATACATGATGTTAATAGATAAATTTTATCAGTGGTTTATTTAATGTTTTATTTTCCAATATATTAATTTAGTGTAATATAATTTAAACCATAGTATTCTAAAAACATATTTATCTGAAACTGAAAAACATGAGGTGTCATCTAAAAAAAGAATGGATAAGTAAGTTTGAGTGTTTAATACTTTAGTTTTAGAGCTCCTGAGGTTGTGAAGTATTTTGAACTCAGAAATAGAATATCAGAATGAATTTTAATAAATATAATTACTTTTTATTTTAGAAGTTGATTTAAATATTATATTAAAAAGATGACATAGTAAAGTTTATGGATCATAAAATCCTTTCCTTTGCATTATTTCCAAATTTGTGACATAAAACAATTACTTTCAGCACTTTGGAAATGTTTTATTTTAAAAATACTCATTCTCCTTTCATTTTTTCCTCCACCTTGTCTTCTCTCTGACCCAAAGTTTAAGAGGAACTGAAAGATGTGACATTAGTTGATTTGGGATGCTTTCCCCTCTGCAAATGTGGATTCAAGTGCATTTTAAATCACAAGTGGAATGAATCAGATGACCCCAATTTGTTCTTCGACTTTCTGTGTTGATTTCAGAATGACCCGTGCCAAAGTCTATTTGGGAGGAGTCCAGTGATGAAATAATAGGAGTTGAAACCTGCTTACTTAGAACATGGCTTTAGCTACTATTGATATATTCTCATTTTGTTTTGTTAAGAAATTCAGTGAAGGTTAGTAAGAGAGCAGGTTCCCAATCGAGAGATAACCAGGGTGTACTTGAAACTTGTTATAATTTAGCGTGTGTGTGTGTGTGTGTGTGTGTGTGTGTGTATGTGTACATGCATATGCATATTTATAAGATTACAATGATATATATAATTTTTACTAACAAAGCTCATTTAACACCAAAATGGGATTTTCCATCATAGACATGTGATTTATGAACACTGGTTACAGAACCTGAGTTAGTCAGCCTGGGATGCTATAGCAAAGTGCATAGACAGAGGGTGGCTTATGAATAACAGAAAATTATTTCTCACAGTTCTGGATGCTGGAAGTCCAAGATCAGGGTGCTAATATGGTTTGGTAAGAATCCTCTTCCAGGTTACAGACTTATTGTATCCTCACATGGTGGAAAGGTGAGGGATCTCTATGGGATTTCTTTTATAAGAGCACTAATTTGATACATGAGGGCTCCACCCTCATGACCTAATTACCTCCCAAAGGTCCCATCACTTAATACTAGCACATTGGCATTAGGATTTCAAGATATGAATTTTGGAGGGACACAAACATTTAGACCATACATAGCTTAAAATTTGAAAGCATCTCAACAATGTCACTGCTTTTGATCATTAATAAAAAATTAAATACATGTATTTGAATTTATTTAAATACATTGGTTTTACCCTATGTAAGGAAGATACAGGTTTTTTTTTGAAGCCCGATGCAGGTCTCAATCCTGGGTCTCCAGGATCATGACCTGAACTGAAAGCAGTCACTTAACCAACTGAGCCACCCAGCACCCCGAGGATATAGGGTTTTAACTGATAAAAGTTATACTTTAATATTGGACATTTTGATCTGATGCTACATTGAAATGATGGGAAAATATAACCTTTTTCAATATGTAACTAACGCAAAGAAAGAACTTATTCAAGTGCCAGGAATGAAAAGAAAATTTTAAGCCAGTTTCATAAGAAAGTGCTGAAGTCATAGGAATCCACATGGTAATGAGGCTGAAATAGTATATGGGCCTTAAAGATTGAATGTTGCAATTTTAGCATCTAACTAGAGATTTGGAGTTAAGGCTTCAACAAAGACAAGAACCTGTTAAAGTATACTCTAACTATGAAACAGGGACTGCCTAAACTTGGCCAGCAGTCTAAGAAAGTAGTAAGGAGTACTGTCATTAGAAATTACAGTTAAGAAGAAAAACATAGAGAAATTGGGAACCCAATCCAAACCAGACTTGGACACTGATATCCTATATGGGAAACAACCCTAAGTTAAGACATTAACTGGGACCTCAGCAGAAATAAAAACAAAAACTTATAATTCGATCCCTTCCCAAAATGTTATTTAGATTCTATTGGTTTATAGAGAAGCAACAACTCACTGGGACATTAACACTTTATTTTTCAATAATTGCTTGTCATGGGATTCTGAAGATCCAGACACTGACAACCTTCCAGTTTCTATAGTTGCTACCATACAAATGGTGTTATTTTTGTGGAACACTTTAATTGGTTCTTCAGAGAATTCTGTGGGTGTCTTTCCTTTGCACTGTCTCTGCTGTGGAAATCCGGCTTTGGTTCTTACTTCTTGCTTTCCTTTTTAGCTCCAGTTTTAATCTGTGTGCCCATAAGACAGCCGAAGTCTTTAGAAAATTCTGAGAAACTCATTCATTCCCCGTGAAGCCTATGGTGGAAGTGCTGGCTGTGTCACTAAAACTTGTTCTTTCAGTATGATTTTTCCTTGTTCCTGTTTCCATAACCTAGGCTCTCTCTGACCAAACAACTGACTTGGATAAGTTCATAGGAGAGATATTCATGATGAACTGACTTAGAGGACAATAAGTAGTTTGGAGAACCTGAATTTGTTTTAGTAATTCTCTTTGTTCCTCCCTTTTCTGACTTCAGGGAGTTTGAAAAACATCATATTTCTTCCACATGGGGGGCATGTGAGGAGAAATAAAAAATTTCTTCATGAATTGTGCACCCCACAAAAATTCACCTTCCATTTTCCTAAACCCATTCTTATATTGAATAAAGAGTAGGGGTAGTAGTACTGGTTTTGCTGGAAACTTGCTTTTCAGCCATCCTTTCATGGGTGGGTGACATCAATAGCCAGAAAGTCAGTGCTTCTACACTGTGGAGCTTAGTTGGTGCTTTGCCTCAACTGTGAGGCTTAGAATCCATGCCTGGTGTCCAGGACCAAATAACATCTTGTTGTAGAAGAGTAGGAACAAAATAAGAATGTATTCAGAAAAATTAGGACTAAAAGGATTATTATTCAGCCCACAAAAGGGAACATCAAATGATGCACTTAAGAAAAAAAAGGGAACATGGAAGAATAGGATGCAAGAATCAAAGAAAGTGATTAACATGTGGATGAGCATGTCTGCAAAGAAATTAAGTAAGCAATGAATGCCAGAAGCAATAATAAAAATACTGATGATGACTAATTTTGCGTGCCTCAAAAGCCAGCTCTCAAATTGCATGGAAAATCAGAGAAATCACTGGAGCGCAAGCTTTCTCAAATCCTTTGATTTTCTGGAAAGAACTAGTAATATTGACTATCACTCTGCTGAGTCAAGCATGTATATTAATTATTTTTTTTTCAGATTTTATTTATTTATTTGACAGAGAGAAACACAGCTAGAGAGGGAACACAAGCAGGGGGAGCCAGTGAGGAAGAAGCAGGCTCCCGGAACTCCGGGATCGTGACTTGAGCTGAAGGCAGACGCCCAACAACCGAGCCATCCAGGTGCCCTGTATGATAATTATTTAAGGATAAACACTATACATAGAGCAATAGAGAGTAAAACAATAACAAACTGATACAAGTTTCTGCTGCTCAAGAAAGGAAGGAGGAAGGAACATTAGCAAATAAATAGGGAAAATAAAATTTAAACATAAGATACTAAAAATAAATTATAATGAAGCAGTAATAATGAATGTTAAACTACAAGCTAAATTTAAGTAAATTAGGGCACCTGTGTGGTTCAGTTGATTAAGCATCTGCCTTCAGCTCAGGTCATGATCCTGAGGTCCTGGGATTGGGTCCCAAATAGGGTTCCCCCTGCTCTGTGGGGATCCTGCCTCTTCCTCTCCCTCTGCTGCTCCTCCTGCTTATGCTCTCTCTTTCATTTTTCTCTCTCTTTCTCTCTGTCAAATAAATAAATAAAGGCTTCAAAAATAAATAAATTTAAATAAATTTAGATTTAAGTCTAAATTTACTTTTTTTTTTTTTTTTTAAGATTTTTATTTATTTGACAGAGAGAAACACAGCCAGAGAGGGAACACAAGCAGGGGGAGTGAGAGAGGGAGAAGCAGGCTTCCCGTCGAGCAGGCAGCCCGATGTGGGGCTTGATCCCGGGTCTCCGGGATCATGACCTGAGCCGAAGGCAGTCGCTTAACCAACTGAGCCACCCAGGTGCCCCTAAATTTACTTCTTAAAAGACAGGTGGTTTGAAATTAGATTTTTAAAATGCTGGTTATGAGAAATACACCTAAGTATAATAATACAGAAAATATCAAAGTGGGAAAGCATGTACAGGCAAAGATGAACCTAACTAAATTCATTTTTTGTGATATTAATAAAAGGCAAAATAAAATTTGAACCAAAAAAGTACTTACAGTGAATGAATGCCATCATTCACTAAAAGATACAACACTGAATGTATATATACTGAAAATACTATAAAGCCTTGAAAAGTGCATGAAGCAAATACTAATAGTATTAAAGTTAAAATAGGTAAGTTATCAACTGTATTGGGAGATTTGATACAACTTTTCTGAAAAATGACAAATTGCATATATCAAACATTAAGAAGCATATTAAAGCACTCACCTTGAACAAACAGGAAGACAACTTATTTCCAAACACCCACTGAATAATTTTTAAAATGCGTTTAAAAAGCTTACATACAGTGACATTTGGTCTTTTTTAGTATAGAGTTCTGTGCATTTTGCCACATGCTAACTGTAGCATTAACACCACCACAATCAAGGTACAGAACAGTTCTGTGACTCCATGCCATACTTTGTAGTCGAACACTTCCCCTAGCATTAATATCTGGCAACCACTGATTGGTCCTCTAACCCTCTAATTTCGCTTTTCTAGAGAGTAACATATATGGAATTATATAGATATAGCTTTTGGAGAAAATCTTCTTCCTAGCATACTGCATTTGAGACTCACAATTTCTCCCATGTATCAGTAATTCATTCCTTTTTATTGCAGAGTGCTATTTCATTATATGGATATACCACAATTTATTTATCTGTTCTCCTGTTCAGCAACATTTATATTGTTTTCAGTTTCTGGTGATATTAACAAAATTGTTTTGAAATTACTATAGTATTTCTGTGAATATAGTTTTCATTTTACTTGGGTAAATACCAATGTATGGTATTGCTGGGTAGTTGTTGTGGTAAGTTTGTGTTTAACTTTATTTTCTATTATCTGTGCCTTTTGCATTCTCACC
The DNA here is from genome assembly GCA_004023965.1 of Spilogale gracilis. NCBI lineage: Eukaryota > Metazoa > Chordata > Mammalia > Carnivora > Mephitidae > Spilogale > Spilogale gracilis. The sequence goes on from PITA01014414.1 coordinate 49,063, forward strand.
AGCTATGCGTGAGAGTTCCTACTGCTTTCTGTCCTTGTTGGTACTTGGTATTTTCAATTTTTGTTTTCATATTATTTTTTTTTTACATACTACAAGATTCGATTTGTGTCTTAGTCCATTCAGGCTGCTATAACAAAATACTGGCACTACGTATATACACTTTAAAATTTTATTTATTTATTTGAGAGAGAGAGTGCACAAGCAGGGGGACCAGCAGGCAGAGGGAGAGGAAGTAGCCCTCCCTGCTGAGTAGGGATCCTGACTGACAGATGTGGGGCTTTATCCCAGGACCCTGAGATCAAGACCTGAGCAGAAAGCAGATACTTAACCAACTGAGAGACCCAGGCAACTCCTGGAACAACAGAAATCTATTTCTCACAGTTCTGGAGACTGGGAAATCAAAGATCATGGTGCTTGAGGATTCTATGTGGTGGATTGTGAGGACCTGATTACTGGCTAATAAGAAGTACCCTCCGGCAGTGTCTTCACATGGTAGAAGGGGCTAGGGATTCTGTGGAATGATTTTACTGAGCGTTAATCACATTCATGAGGGCTCCATCTTCATGACCTAATCACCTCTCAATGACTCCACCTACTAATATGTAATCACCTTTGGGAGTTAAGATTTCAACATAAGCATTTTTGGAGGGGGACAAAAATATTCAGATCATAGCATTGAGAATCTTTTATGTTTATGTTCATGAGAGACAGTGCTCTGTGGGTTTTTTTTTTTTTTTCTTTTACTATCTCTGGCAGGTTTTGGTATCAAGGGTATTATTGGCTTCATAAAATGAGTTGGGACATGCCCCTGTCCTCTCTCCTCAACCTTTCCATTCTCTGCAAGAGATTATGTGGAATTTGCATTATTTCTTTGCTAAATACTTGGTAGAATTCACCTGTGAAAACATTTGGGTCTAGATTTTTCTATAAAACTCTATGCCCATGATTCTGACAACTTAAATGAAATGGATCACTTCCTTGAAAAACACAGATTGCCAAAACCTGCTCCATAATAAATAGTCTATATCTGTATCTATTAGAAAGTTGAATTTGAGGGTCCTGGGATCAAGCCCCACCTCAGGCTTCCTGCTCAACAGGAAACCTGCTTTTCCTTTTCCCATTCCCCCTGCTTGTCTCTCCCTCTGTCAAATAAATAAATTCCAGGTGAGTCCAAGACCCAAATATGAGAAAAAATTCTTTAAATCTTTTGGAAGAAAATATAGCTGAACACTTTATTTTAAACAAAAGCATAATAGGCACAAAATGAAAGGAAATCATCCATAGCCCTGTTTAAAAGGCAAGGTTCTGTACTGTAAAATACCTTGAAAAAAATTAACAAAAAGTAATAAGTAACAGAAACAAACAAAAAACTGGTATCTTATTATGGTAAAACAGTCTGAAAATTAATACGACAAATTACCCAATTGTAAAATGGGCAAATATGGGATGTCTGGTGGCTCAGTCAGCTCAGCCTCTGCCTTCAGCTCAGATCATGATCCCTTGAGTCCTGGGATTGAGCCCCACATCTGGCTCTTGCTCAGCGGGGAGCCTGTTTCTCTCTCTCCCTTGCCCTCCCCCTGCTTGTTCTCTCTCTTTCTCAAATAAATAAATAAAATCTTTAAAAAAATAAAAAGAGGGGTGCCTGGGTGGCTTAGTTGGTTAAGCAACTGCCTTCAGCTCGGATCATGATCGGCGTCCTGCTCGGCGGGAAAAAAATAAAAAAATAAAAAATAAAAATAAAAAAGATCTTTTCTCCATCTTTGCTATTCTAGCTTCTTTTTTCAGACATTTCAGTCATATTATTTGCCATTTTCCTTTTATTTTTTTGCTTTTTATTTTTTTTAAAGATTTTATTTATTTTTTTGACAGAGAGAAACACAGCTAGAGAGGGAACACAAGCAAGGGGAGTGAGAGAGGGAGAAGCAGGCTTCCCGTCGAGCAGGGAGCCTGATGTGGGACTTGATCCTGGGTCTCTGGGATCATGACCTGAGCCGAAGGCAGTCGCCTAACCAACTGAGCCACCCAGGCGCCACCCTGGAGAAAAGATCTTTAATCTGAATAGTGGAGGGGGGAATTCTCAAGTGTTTGAAGATGAAATATTGTTTTATAGTCAGCATTGGCAGACCTCTGACAATTGAAACCTCTGACAATACCTAGTTTTCGAAGTGTGGAGAAACAAATTCTAACAAATTCTAACAATATCCAGCTTTGGATGTGCAGTACTGTAAATTTATCAAGCACTTTGAAAAAACACTTAGACAATGAAGCAAAATAGACTATGAGTATAATGCATATTCCAGAGGTCCACTGCTAGGTATATGCTCTAGAGAAACACTTGTATATGTACATGAGAAGACTTGTACAAGACTATTTCTTGTATCCTCTTGATAAAAGAAGAAATTGGGAAACCATCTAAATATTTACTGATAAAGAAATTATTGGGTAAATTATGGTATTTTTAGTATAGAATACTATCTAGGAGTTAAAATAAGTGAAGAAGGGCTACACATATAAACTTTGGTAAATTTGAAGGCATAAGGCTAAAGTGAGAATTAGGCTATAATTGTATAGCATACAAAATTAAAATGTCTTAAATGCTACCTATACATTTGATGGTGTCATACATACGTGGGAAAAATAATAAAAACCAAGATAGGAAAGTTGCACAAACTATTAATAGATTGGTTATCTCTGAAAAGGGAGGCATGTAAAAGGGAAGGGGTAACTCAGGCTATCATACTGAGTAAGGTGTTAAGAGACTTTCTCTGTATCTGCCATTTTTTAATTTCTTTCCAAAAATTTCCAAAACAGTTCAAAATTTAACATTTGTAAATACTATATATTGTAAATACTGTATACTGTAAAAGGCTATAAACTTATTTCTAAAACTCTGGAATATTTCCAGGGAGGAATGTAAAAGTTGATATAAAAAAGAAAAGTGTATTCTATGTATTCTGTGTTGAGCGACAAAGATTTCTATTAACAATAGCATCAACCAGCAAAGGGTTTTAAATTTCTGCTGACTTTACATGTGACCCTGCACTGAACCTCACCAAGGGAATGTATAAACTACAGAGGTCAAAGCCAAGAGGAAGGTTACTGCTATTGTTAATTATTAAAAAGAAAAGAAACTTCAGGATTTCTCACACTAACTCATATAACTATGAAATTGTTATGGAAATTAGGCACATCCTGCCATTATTTTTTATACTTACTTTTCTCCTCTGGGAAAGAAGGAAAATTTTTACAAAATATTTTAGGTAAAAAATGCTGTTGTTTGTTTCCAAGAAAACCACATGATAATATACAGTCATATGGGGTAGTTTTATTTTCTCTTTTAGAATTAGTTTATTTGATATAACTTAAAGCATGTAACTTGGAGAATATATTGGTGCTGAATTTAAACCTTTAAGTTATTTAGTTTTTCTTTTTTTCTTCGTTGCTGCTGTTTTCTTTTTTTTTTACTGTTACATAAATTTTTTTTCCCAGTGTTCCAAGATTCATTCCCCATTCTCTACACCCAGTGCGCCACGCATTAGGTGCCCCCGGTACCCACCACCAGGCTCTCCCATACCTCCACCCCCCTCGCTCCAAGTCCCTCAGTTTGTTTCTGTGTCCAAAGTCTCTGTTGTTTCGTTTTTCTCCCTGGATTACCCTAGTTCCCATTTACTTTCCTTCTCCCACTGTCCTCCAGGTTACCCCTCCTGCACCACAAGTAAGCGAAAGCATGTGATACTTGACTTTCTCTACTTGGCTTATTTCACTCAGCATAATCTCTTCCAGTACAGTCCATGTTGCTACAAAAGTTGGATATTCATCCTTTCTGATGGAGGCATGGTATTCCATTTTATATATGTACCACATCTTCTTTATCCACTCATCTGTTGATGGGCACCTTGGCTCTTTCCACAGTTTGGCAATTGTGGCCATTGCTGCGATAAACATTGGTGTACATATGGCCCTTCTTTTCACTACATCTGTATCTTTGGGGTAAATGCCCAGTAGTGCAATTGCAGGGTCATAGGGTAGCTCTATTTTTAATTTTTTAAGGAATCTCCACACTGTTTTCCAAAGTGGCTGCACCAGTTTACATTCCCACCAACAGTGTAAGAGAGTTCCCCTTTCTCCACAGCCTCTCCAACCCTTGTTGTTTCCTGTCCTGTTAATTTTGGCCATTCTGACTGGTGTAAGGTGGTATCTCAGTGTGGTTTTGATTTGAATTTCCCTGATAGCTAGTGAGCTGAACATTTTTTCATGTGTCTGTTAGCTGTTTGTATATCTTCTATGGAGAAGTGCCTCTTCATATCTCTTGCCCATTTTTGGATGTGTTCATCTTCTTTTGGGTGTTGAGTTTGAGTAGTTCTTTATAGATCTTGGATACCACCCTTTGTCTGTAGTGTCATTTGCAAATATCTTCTCCCATTTTGTGGGTTGCTTCTTTGTTTTGTTGACTGTTTCCTTTGCTGTACAGAAGCTTTTTATTTTGATGAAGTCCCAGAAGTTCATTTTCGCTTTTGTCTCCTTTGCCTTTGGAGACGTGTCTTTTTTTTTTTTTTTTTTTTTTTTTTTTTTTTTTTTTTTTTTTTTTTTTTTTTTTTTTTTTTTTT
>PITA01014415.1:6607-44439 GCA_004023965.1 Spilogale gracilis
ACAGGGTGGGAGCAGGGCGGGCACAGGACGGGAGCAGGGCGGGCACAGGACAGGCAGAGGGCGAGCACAGGACGGGTGCAGGGTGGGCACAGGACGATTGCAGGGCACCGTAGGCAAGCAAGACAAGTGTCAGGTCAGGAGGCCCGAGCACTCCAGAGCTACTTAGTGTTTTTACCTTTACAGGTTCAGAGAAAGCAGGGAAGTGTCTGCTTGCCCTCGGAAAGTCAGATTTTTCAGTGTCTGTGGACACTGACCTTATCACAGACTTACTATTCATCCATCAGTTAGGATGGGAGGGCACTGGGTACCTCGCCGTGGCTCTGGGTAAAACTCCCAAGAGCCATGGGGCTGCTCTTCTCCAGCAGAGGCTCTGCTGACTAAGGGTCAGGCTTCTTTCCTGTTTCAGTGAGACAGGACCCTGAGATTCACAAGGGTGACGCCCTGAGCGAACCTGAACTCCACCAGGCTGGAGCAGGGGCAGGGGCGGGGCGAGACAGAAATGCTGGGCACTGTGGTTTGCTTAAACAACAGCTCTCCAAAGTGTTAGATTATTCTGGGCAAATCTGAACAACCGTAAAATACTAATTAAAAGGCATTAGAAAATCATATTCTGAATAAAAAAAACAACAACCAGTCTCATATCCAAGAAATCATCAAGAATGGGAGAAAATTTCTCCTTACTCTGTGATCTACCGAACTCTGAGGGGGACGTGGCGGGAAAGGTACTAGGCATGCACCCCTGGGCCCCTCAGGCACACCTCCGGGTGCACTGTTTGTAACAGCAACTGAACATGTGCCTATGCTCCAAAGCAGAGTGGAAGGCCAGACATGGAGATGCAGCCGGAACTGGGACAGCCCGCTGGAAACACACAGAGGAGACTCCAGAATGACCGTGAACAGAAATGCAAGCCGGAGAATCACGGCAAAACTTAGTTCACGTAAAGAGCAAGCTAGGCACAACCCCACAACATGAGTTACAGGATTCATTCCCGGGTGATGGAGGGATTTTTAAAAAGGAATGATAAATGAGAAGAACAAAACATCCAAGGTCCAGGTCGCAGCTGCCACAGGTGTGAGGGGCTCCATGAGGGCGGGGCGCCCAGACCCCACCAGGGAGAAGCCAGGCTGTGGCTGTTTCAACATCCACGGCAGAAACATGCTTTCTTGGTGGCCACAGTATGTTCCATAAACTACAGCCTCCAGCAGAAGTCCCTACATGTTTCTAAAGATCAGATTCCAAAATTTAGTAAAGCTCAAGACAGCCAATGCACTTCATATCAGTATCTTAATAATAAAATGCCAGTCTACCAAAGTTCCTCTCCGTCCAGAGACGGGAACAGGAATGCGAGGTCACCCTCAGTGCCCACAGTGAACAGGAAGAGCTGCGAGGCCACCCCGCCGGCCCCTCCCCGAGTCTGAAAGCAGCCTGTGGGCCAGGGACGCAGCCTCACGGAGGGACAGGCTCCTGGCACCTGCTCACCGCCTCTCCCCACTTGCGCTCCAGCAGCCCAGCTAAGAAGAGAACCCCAACTCGTTTAAGAGTCGTAAACAGAATGCCACCTGAGAGACGCCCATCCTGTTCTTGAGGGTCAGAGCTGATGTTCCCCCTCAGAATCAGAAACGTAGAACGAAGACAACAGAAGAGCCCAGATTCGGCTCCTAAACAGGTGCTGCCCTTGTTTCACCTCACGACCAGTCTGATCTCATGCGAAATCCCAAATCAGTGGGGCCGCTGCGAAAAGGGGGGCCCAGTCTCTGGCCCACACGGGCTCAGGGGCCATGCGGTGCGTGGGCAGCTCAGAGCCACACCCACAAAAGCTGCACTCAGGGCTAGCATCAGGCCGCCCTGTTTTCGGGGCCCAGGACTAGGCATGACATAAAAATGCTTTTCCTGATCATCAAGATACTTAGCCAACCATACCCCAGAAACAGAGGCCAGATCAGCGCAGTTATCCCCGCACTGGAACGCGGTCGTTACAAACCGTAAAGGAACTGTGAGCACTGGGTGTAGCCCTCCTCCATCTCCTCACACTTGTCCGCGGCGGTCTGCAGGTCGCTGTAGGTGGTGGCGAACACGGCGGCTCCGGACTCCACGAGGAACTTACACACCTGCACGTTGTTGCACGAGGCCGCACAGTGCAGCGGGGTCCTGTGGGGCGACACACAGCAGGCTACAGGGTCGCCCCATGCATGTGGCACCTGCGGGCCAGGCGTCTGCGGCGGGCACTCCCAAGTCTGCCGTCTGGGCCCTTCTTCTGAAAACCCCTTACACGGTTTTTTAAACATCAGTTAAACATGGACACCTGAACCCACGGGAGGAGGACAGGGAGGAGCAGTCGAGGATGGGCCACACTGGGCGCTGCTATACGGGGCAGCGTGGAGGGCGAGAGGAATCGCGGAAAGGAGTGCAAGGCTGTGAGAGGCAAGTAATGGTCTAAAACAGGGCAAGACGTTCCGGAGCACCTGTCCCCATGGCCCGGGCAGCATGGAGGGCGCAGTAGTTTCCATGTCAGAGGCCTTCACCCAAAACAGGTGCCTGTCCATACGCCCTTCCCATTCCCACTGATGAGGAAATTGGGCTGCTCATGGAAAACTACCTTCACCTAACAGTTTTTAAAGTCCAAATTGAATTTTAATCAAATAAAGCTTGTCAATTCAATGCAAATGAGAAACGCACAGTGAAATGTCCGTCTAGCAGGCCACTGGCTGGCGGGAACCCACAGCTGCCCTTACAGAGAACGCCTCCAGCCTGCCTCCAGCCTCTCACACGGTTACCGCGTGCTCCAGACGACCCCCGACTGGTGAAGGGGGAGGAGGAGCCCGCACTGCTGCCCAGCTTACAGGCGGACAGCAGCGTGCGACCCGGGCCCCAACCACACAGACTGCTTGTATCTACCCTTCTCGTCCCTCCCCTCTTCATCCTATTCCTTCCCAGTGTACGGTCTCCAAAAGCCCAGATTCCCCACCCTACGCCCCACAACATGATCGGTCAGAGTCTGGTGAATATTGTTGCAATTTTTTAGTGGCGTAGCTTTTTTAACAGTGAAAAATTATATACGACCTGAACTTCTAGTAACAGGGATGCCAAGACACTATGACACACTAAGAATTTGCTTTGGGGGCATCTGACCAGCTCAGTTGGGGGAGCGTGCAACTCTTGATCTTGGGGTCAGGAGTTCGAGCCCCATGCTGGGTGGAGAGTTACTTTAAAAAAAAAAAAATTGTTTTGCTTAAGTTATAAAGTTAAGCCAAAAAATTAGGCTACAAAATATACATTTTTGTAAGTTTAAAGGGAAAAGATTTAAAAACAGCTGGTGTTTACCTTTAAGTAACTATAGAAAAAAGTTTTTTGTATTTTATCAAAGAAAGAGCACATTAATATTTATACTTTCTTTAAAAGGAAAAAAAATCACAAAACTTACTCTCTGTTCTATTACAGTCACCGGGAGTGACACTACCTTATCAGAACCCCTTATTTCACCATGGAATAATAATCCATTATCCCATGAAGGATACTCATTGTTTCTAAGAATGTCCCCTGTGTTTTACGCGCATAATTATTTCACAGAACACTCCATGAAAAATGGACTTCATGGTCAAATACTCTTGGGAGAGGCTGCAAACTGTGCTTTCCTCTTGCAGCCCACGGTGGACACCAGTGTCCTGAAGACGTGTGTTGCTGGGCTCGGGGGACCGGGCTCCGACCGGTATCTCGTAAACTTGCACGAGTCATTCACGTCTGTGCCAGCTGGTGGTATCTCCTCCTCCTATCATTCAACAACGGTGCTTCATAAAAACTGCACATGCTTCCAGAATGGGAGCAAGAGGATGTCACACCAGGACACACACGGACGCTCTCAGTGCCTCACCCCGCGCCTGGGGCAGCAGTCGCCGGGGACTTACCATCCGTCACTGTCTGCAGCATTGACATTGACACCAAACTGCACCAGGAACTGAACGATCTCCGTGTGGCCCGCGCACACAGCGTTGTGCAGGGCCGTGATGCCCTCATCATTGGGCAGGCTCGGGTCATCAACCTGTGACATCGAGACGAAGGGGGGCCGTCACCCAGACTTCCTGTCACCGCTCAGGTCACTACCACCTGGCTCTTTAGGATCAAAGGAACAGAAATAGGCTTCTGTGGTTGTTTTTTTCTTTTTTTAAGTTATAATTAAAACCTCCAGGAGCCAAGACGACTACATCAACCTCAGGTCTAGAAATAAGGCCGCCAGAATAGCCACATTAAGTAGGCGCTCACTGTAAAAAGGTCTAAAAAATGAAGAGGTGCTGGGAACCACAGTCTCAGTCCTTTTTTATTTACCCTCTGGCTCCCCACCACAAATTAGTGTCTGAAGAGAAGCCGCATTTGCCATGGAAAGGAAAAAAGGTCAACTAAAAATATTTTAAGTAGTAGCCTTCTGAAAATAGGGGCCACGTGTGCAACCTAACAGCGCCAGTCCACGCCCACCCAGGAGCACCTGAAAACGGAGGGGACAGGAAAGTACTCTGGAAATCCCTGGGGACACCGCACTTCCGCGTCGCCCCAAAGCCCACGGTCACACCTCCGTGCAGCCCCGCCCGTCCCAGTGTGCCCGCACCCCTCAACACCGCGCCCTCCCTGCTAGAGCAGCTTCCTAAGCAGAGATCAGAAACAAAATACAACACACTTAAGAAATCGACGAATCCAATCATACCTCATAAATAATTCTCTGTACAAGGTCAAACTCTCCCTCCAAAGACGAATCTAGAAGTAAAGCGAGAGGGTTGAACTTCACCCTCATTCCATGGGCGATCCTTTCCGAACCAGTTTTGCGCAAGTTTGTCCTTTTGCCCTGCGGGAGAGAGGTACGAAGTAAGGACCCCGGGCTCAGCGAATAGGCCTCGGGAAGGGGACGACAACGTCTTAGCTGGGGAAGTAAAAGGATAGTTAAAAATCTGTATCTGCACACTTTACAGACATGGAACATTATCTAGGAATATATATAAATCACAATACACAGCTTACTAAATAACAACCATGTAACAAATCTGGCAAGGTCTGATGGGCGATGCAAGCAAGCTGGCTTTCTGTGGGGCGTAAAATTGGCCAAGACTGGCCTTCCTCTCTGAGTCAGGTTGGCAAGCCCCACAGGATTAAATCAGGCAACAGCACACTCAGAATTATTACGGGTAATGTTTAATGAATGGCTATTGGTCGATGCCCCACAAAAACCTGTGACCCCATCTTACAGATAAGGAAGTTAAGGCACATAACCAGGAACACCAGAGCTGGGATTTAAATCCAAATCATCTGGTTTCTTCAAATCCCTTCCTCTCAACCATCTTATAATGAAATGCTTCCTCAGGGGAAAGTACGTAATTAAGGAAATAATAAGCATCATCAGCCTGTCTCATGTATACTAACAGAAAATCCTTCCAATCTTGAAACGCTATCCTTATTTTATATTCAGAATATGACTATACTCTGAGATACACGAGCTAATTAGTCAAGCCCTCTGACTACGAATAAGCCAGATTTGAAAAAATACGGCAAAAGTGTTGAGACTGATCTAACAAGCCATTAAATAAGTTTTCGACACACGCCCAACAAAATGGAAATGTTTCCTGAGGCTGTCGTGCTACACAGCCTGGTCCTTACTCTATTTCAGGTGTGGAAAACTACCGAGGTTTAGAAAACATCAAGTGGCCATCAGGCCCAGGCCATTCCACAAACGTGCAATGACTCAACTGTTGTAGGAAACGAGAAGTGTAAACGTTACGTGGCCGTGAGGTGCAACCGTGAGCAGGACGGCCAGAACCCCGAGCACACTCGCGAACAAGCCTGACACACATGCTTCTGTCTCTCGCGAAGCCAGACAAGAAGGAAATCGCTCCCCCGGACGACAGGAACAGACGAGGACATTGTGACCCTCCCATCTCCTCTGTCCCTGGGCGCATGAACCACTTTGACTTGACGACCAAAGAGGGTGGGGATGGGGACACAACAAAAGCAGGTATAAAGTCACCTCTCCTTCCCACAAGTCTAATGTCAGCTGCAGAGAGCCACACGCCAGGACAGCCAAGGCACAGCACTATTTTAAGGACTAACCTCTACCTAAATCTTGTCCCCTAGAGTCCAACGTGTAATGTAAAAAAAAAAGCTTGGAAGCAAACATCCACAGTAACCCGTAGTTGCAGCTTATCAAGACAATCATTACTTCTGATTACTGTGACATCTCAAAAATGCACTAAGGAATATGGGATTTTGCTTCCATCTTCAAGATTCACGGTTTGGCATCCTATCGAAATAGCGCGATGCCAATTACACCTGAAAAGGTCGACTTTATTTAGGGACACCCTGGGATTTTGATCCTCTCTCACTGACTTCAAAGGGACACGACAGACTTGCCAGCAGAGGTGTGACAATTGGGAGGCGTGTGTGCGATGTGCCCAAGTCAACACACGCATGGGCTAGTATAGTAGGAAGGGAAGCCGGGGTTCGTGGAGGAAAGGAACAGGCTCATCCCGCCCCCATCTGTTCTGGATCCTCCCAAGTTTATCAATGTTGGAAGTTTGAGGATCCCCTAAAACAGTTCCTTAAAGGTACACGTCACTGCGGGGACAGAAGAGTGTGAAAGAGTGACGTCACCAGAGAGGAAAGGGGCACCGTCTGCCTGATTTCACAGAGCTGATCAAATGGGGGAGTTTTCGAGCCTGGTCTCCCCCTTGCCAGCCTCACTGGCCTCCCCAATAAGGACTGCCACAGCTGCGTGGGGTTTGTATCATAAAGATCATAATTCTGCTTCTCCATGAAGAGAAGGGTTCTTCCTAAAAAACAAACATGCTCCTTACCCTGAATATACCAAATCTTTCTCATACTTCTGAGCTCTCCTGAGTGCTAAGGGGGTTGTAAAATAAAAGGCAAACGGCAACCACGGGCAAGTCATACACGGACCATACATTGCCAATGGCCCCAAGCAGTTGCGTGTTTCCCTGGGTCTTGAGAGTCAACCACCTGGAAGTCTGTGATGGGTGTCGTGGGGGGAGGGGGGGGCGTGGATCCCTAAAAGGACCACGAGACACCACGTTACTTACAGGAGGGAGAGACACCTGCCCCGTGATTTCGGGTGGACGCATGCTGCCTGCATCTTCTCCTGGCCCTTCCGGCTCCCCGGACGGGTACGGTGGAGGCGGATAAGGGGGGTACTCCTCCAGGTACACTTCCAGCAGGTGGGGGGCCTCTGCATTTGGTTCTTCTACACTGTTCTGGAAACCAGAGCAGCTGTCCGGGACTCCTTCAGGCACGTAATCAAGGCCCGGGGAAAGAGCTGGCATGCCACTATTCTCTGAACTGGCGCTCCCCACATCCTCTGGGGACACCGGTTCGGGAACCAGAGAGACCACCTCCTTCTCAGGCTCCACGTGTAAATATGGATTCTGGGTTTCTACCAGGCTTTCAGAGTCGGCCACCACGGATGTTGGCTTGGACGGATACGAGGGGACGGAGATGGTCTCCATGGCGGCAATGGTGGTCCTCTGGTACAGCAGCTTCTGGATATTCGGCCCATTCGGACCCTCCGGCTCCGTGATCGAGCTCCGCTTCTTGAGCGGCCGCGGCGCATTGGACAGTTTCTTCCGCAGGGCGTCCAGGTCAGCATCACTCTGGTTTCGGTAGGGGTTAGACAAGAAGGGCAGCAGTTTAGTGGGGCTGAGTGGCCGAGGAATTCTTTCATGCTCGTGGCTCTCCTGGCCCGAGGCCACAGGCTCCGCGTCGGGCTCGGGACTGCTGGGCTGGCTCTGGCTGCTGGAGTACACGTTCTCTGGGGGCGGCTGCTGGCTCTGGGCAGCAGCGATCACGGGCTTGCCATAGACTGATGGGAAACGGAAACAAAGCCCTGATGAGGATTAAATTGAACCGGCAGTGACACACCCAGGGCACGAGAATGAGAGCCTCTTCCATTTCCCAGCTACTATACTGCACCCTTCAATGCGACCAATCTTTAAAAAAACAACAAAGACCAAGCAAGTCTTCCAGGTCCGTGTGGTAAACTCATCACAGAATGAAAACCCTTGCTGATGGGAACATGCACCATTATTTTATGGCCCGTGAAGACAAATGCTGCAATCATAACTGTAAGAAGCCACCGGTTATAGCATACAAACTTAAAAGAGTCAAAATACGAAAACAATGTAAAAAAGCAATGGAAACAGGCACTCCTTTCCTGCGTCTGGGTTAAAATGAAACACACACCACCCTGTCTTTCATGCATCTCAAAAGTAAATCAAGGGGGGAAATCATACTTGGCTAACAATATTACTAAGAACCACCTGTACTACTAAAACCATCCCCTTTATCATTCTATCAAAAACTATACAATTCCCAAATTACTGTGTCAGCAGTTCCCACTGAAGCCAAGTCAGCCACAGCACGTGTATAAATTCTTTGTTGTCTGCATACTTGAGCAACATTTCAGGGCACAATCACGTGCTGATTTCATGACCAGAAAGCCAACGTCGTTCAATTAAAACAGGGTGAACTCGATTCTAGTTTTATAAACAAATGACCCTTGGGAAGCACCCACCAGAACACCAGACTGTCAGTCTTTCTGTGTTTCTGCTTCTCACTAGCAGCCGTCTCCTCACCAGAACAACGTAAGACACAGTGGGGGGGTGCAACTCGGGGGAAGCTATCCCATCGTCCATCCCCAGCACCTGGTGAACCCCGCATGAGGTGCGCCTGGTGAGCGGGGACAGACACAGAAGGCTGTGCCTGCGCCGTGGGTTTCTTCAGTTTCGGCGGCCACTCATCCCTCCGTGACATGAAGCAGAAACCTGTTTCAGCGCCCAGGCAGGAAGAGGGGCCGCGATGCCGCAGAGCCCTCCAGACACAGCACATGTCAGCTCTGCTGTTGGCAGACAGATGACGGCTCCAGCGTGGGACTGGGCCACATCGTGCGCCGGTGGCAACGGGACCCCACAGCTTACCAGTGGAGAAGGGCGGCCCTCTGGAATGGGTCTTGGTGAGCGCGCTCTGCACCGCCTGCTGGAAGTTCTTCCCGGGAGCCTGGTGCTGTGTGTACATGGAGTAAATGGAGCTCGCAGCCACGGTCTGGGGCTTCTGGAAGGGCGGGGGAGCGGGGTCTTTGGAAGGCTGCGGAGTGAAGGGCCGAACGGCAGCAGCGGGGGGACTCTCCTGCTTTCCTGCTGTACACGGGGCCTGGCCCTGGCCGGCTGAGGGCGCGCCGGGGGACACGATGACCCTCTGTGGCTGCCCCGCTTTCGGTTTGTTTCCCACGGATGCCACAGCTGCTGACAACTGCTGAGGGTTTCCGTCTGGCTTCACGTCTGACGCTGACTGAGTGGTTTGCCCAAAATACGGCAAATTAATCTGTTTTGGTTTTGATGGAACAGGAGGCGGCACTTTGGCCACATTTTTATTTGCAGCCTGAAAAACATGCACGTACGGAGCAATTAAAATGCTGTCCAAGTGGGCAGATGGCATGCGCTAGATAACCGAATTCTGCAGATACTCCACATTTTCAAGTCATTAAAAACTCATAGGTCTCTGCACTGAACTACGTTTAATAAAGAAGCTGAGGACTGCGCTGCGTTCCTGCCCCACACACCTCTTCGTCGCCACCTCCCATTTGGAGACTTTAATGGCCACGTCACATATTCACAGACAGCCCCAATAACCCGAAATCATCCTCGCTCAGGGGGACATCACACCACTGCAGCGCCTAACGTGGAGCACGCCGCCATCACCCGTTGTCAAAGGCTAGGATCCTAATGGTCACAGAAGATTCACCACCGAATCATGACCGACACAACCTCGGCTCCAGATTCTGAAGCCACAGGTCATTGAGAAGCACAAGTACGGAGTGCTTTAGCACAGCCCTAGTTTTCAGAGACTCACATGACATGGGAGCCAGCCATAAGGAGGGCAGGGCAGCCTTTCTCCAATGACCACAAATATGCTCAAAGCTGCAGAATTCAAAATGACAGAATTCTGTCTTCTCATCTTACAGAATATTTTGGTGTTTCCTGCTCTCCCTCAACATGATATGCTCTCTCTTCTAAAAAGCACATACAGAATGGCCACTGAATGTTAAACTGGGCCATTCTTCACACCTGAGCATCCCGCAGGATGTCCTCACTGCTCTGGTTCTTCCTCAGGGCCCCGAAGGGGGATGGGGTAGCAGACTGGTCCACCGTGTCCAACATTGAAAAAGGGCGCACTTTCTTCTCCTTCTCCCTCAGAAGAACCTCTCCGTCATCAGCTGAAGACAGAAAAAAAAAAATCACATGGAGATTCAAGCCGTTTGTAGTAAGACCTAGTTTTCACATGTAAGTCTCCCTCTCTTCAGTCTCTTTGAAACCCTGGCCCCATGACATGCTTCCCTATTTCTAACTGAGGTAACTGGAGAACAGCCCGGATGCTACATCAATACTTAACCTCCCCAGCTAAACGGAGGTATTCTGGAAATGAACACTGTCCCCAGGTTTGACACAAAAGAAAACAAACTAAAGAAGACTGTGGGGACGCCTGGGTGACACAGACAGTTGAGAGTGTGACCCCTGGTTTTGGCTCTGGTCATGACCTCATGGTCCCCACTTCAGACTCAGCACGGAGTCTGCCTGAGACCCTCTTTCCCTCTCCTCTCCCGCTCATACTCTCTTAAATAAGTAAATCTTCAAAAAAAAAGAAGAGTTAGAGTGCTCTCGGATGTCAGAGCAGAACCTCACCTTGGTCCAGGGCACCCCCTGAGCTCGCAGGCATGGAGGTTTGGCTCGCAGAAATGTCTGCACTTGGGCTCCAGTCGGAACTGAGCAGATGGATTTTAGAGCCTACAATGCAGAAAAGCAAACACAGTAACCCAGCAGTCTAAAGAGATTTTCTTTTTCTTTTTATTTATTTGACAGAGTGGAACACAGCTAGAGAGGGAACACAAGCAGGAGGAGTGAGAGAGAGAGAGAGAGAGAGAAGCAGGTTTCCCGCCGGGCAGGGAGCCCGATGCAGGGCTCAATCCCGGGACTCCAGGATCACGACCTGAGCCGAAGTCAGATGCTTAACGACTGAGCCACCCAGGGGCCCCTCTAAAGAGTTCTAATGGTTCCTTTGGCTGCAAAGAAGTTTAGTCTCTGAAAACAGCTTAGAAAATATGAGATTTTAGATTTCTAATTTAAATTTACTGGAACAAATTTAAGATTAATTGTAGTCAACAATCTCCTTGAATAACCGAGGACACCCTGCTTCTCACTGGTACAAAACTGTCATCGACCTAGTCAGAAAACAACTTCCAACTTTGCAGACCAAGAGCTCCAAGGCCTATCTTATACAGCAGTAAGGCACACACAACAAAAAGGCAAAACTGTGGACATCGAACAGTCTTCCACAGATCGGTGCGCTCTGCGCAGCTTCTCTCTACACAGATGCAGAAGCATCAAAGCCACAGCTCTGTCCTAATAGGAGCAAAACAGCAGTTCTTTCTGCAGGGAAACCCAGATGGCGGCGGGGGCGGGGGGGCCTCTATCCCATCACACTGGTAATTATGGCAACATGATCACAACTGTAACATTAGCCATCTTCTGCACGTGACAGTGGCTAAGGAAAAGAGACAATCCTGGCCACTATCTCTTCTTGCAGGGGTCTGAACGGAGGTTTTCATCCCACTTATCCTACAAGCCTCTCTTCATCTATGACCCTTGTCACCCAACTTCAGCTTGCACCTCACCGGGCACTGAGGACTATACAGATACAATGACCACTAACCCAAGGCGCCTTTGTTACTGCCACTGTGAGCTTCCACAAGGTTCACCTTTCATCTACAAAATGCTAGCAAGAAAGGCTCCTGCAAGAGCACACCTGCACAGTAAGCACCACCAATCAGCAGAACGCACTAGTCACCTCACCTCCGTAACGATGAGACCACTACCACGATGCGGTGTTTTTACACAAAAGGAAAAGGGGTCGAGTTATTACCATTAGGTCAAAATACCCTCATTAACAAGAAGGAATTCAAAACAACCTTCATTGCAGAAATAGTTTATTTCACTTCATTTCCCAAACAGAACTGCATTATTTAGGGTTAAAACACGTATCATGGGGATGCCTGGGGGGCTCAGTTGGTGAAGCGTCTGCCTTCGAACCCCACATCAGGCTCCCTGCTGAGCTTCTCTCTCTCCCTCTCCCTGTGTATGTGTTCTCTCTCTTTAGCTCTCACTCTCTCTCAAATAAACAAAATCTTAAAAAAAAAAAAAAAAGAAAAAGAAACATATCGCGGTTCTTGCAAAAATCACAAAGAGATTCTCAAGACTTAAACGTGAATAAGGGATAGGAAGACATTTTTTTAAAACCCCAACTAAGGGGGAAATGACGGTGAGGATGAGGAGAACACGCTGTGTGGGAGGGGCTGGAAGTGACCCATTTTACCTTGAGTCTGGGAGGCAGGCCCAGAGCGCATGTTGGGCAGCGTGTGCACTTTGAGCGGCCCTTCCAGAGCCTGCGTGGCCAAGGGGCCGTCCGGCAGAGCTGGCTTCACCAGAAGTTCAGGCCTCGAGGGGACACGGGGCATCGTTGATGACTGGATGTAGGGCCCCACCGCGGCCACGCGACTGGGTGCCGGCAGCCCTTGCGGGGGCAGGTTTCCATCCGATGACACCTTAGGGAGAGACACAGGAGCATGACGAGTCCGATCGCACCAAACTCGGAGAGACCGTGTTGGCTGCTAATTTGTAAAAAACCCAGCACTTCCGGGGTCTTGCCCCGCAGCGTCCAGAGACGCCCCAGCCCAGCCCCGCCACCGGAGCTGTAGCTCTCACTCTGTCCCGGGCAAGGCTGTCCGCCCAAAGGACACCCGGATGTGGCTCACGTGACTTGAGGGGCAGCCACTTACCGGGAGGCTCTCCTTCTGCTGCAAAGCCGCCTTCTTCTTCCACAGCCGGTCCCGCAGCTCATTAACACGCTTGTCCATGACCGCCACCTCTGAATTGCGCTTGTTCAGACACTCACGCTGCTGCTGCAGCTTGGCATTCTGCTCCTGATTCAATTTGTTTCGTAACTGAATAAAATGGGGGGGGGGGGGTAGCCAAGAAGCAGGAAGAAAAATTTCTCAGATAATCACTTGCTTGACTATTACATAATTTCTAAAAACGTAAGGCCCCTCTACCACCCACCCCCACCCCACTCCCATCTTATGGTTTAAAACCATCAGCCCACCCGCTGTGATTGTAAAGAATGCCTCCAGTTTCCTGTGTCAGGGGCTCTGAAGTTTATTCTGGACAAGATCTCTGGGGTTTAGGTGTCCCCCCAGCCCGTCCCACCCCTGGTTTGAGGAAAAGAAACCAAAATCCCGCACTTGCAGCCACTTCCGTGGCGACTGTGCCCCTGGAGCGGGCTGTACCTGCAACTCCTTGTAGAGCCGGTCAAGCTCGGCTGCAGCGGATCGGCTGTCGTGACGTCCGTCCATCCTGCCATTCTTGAGCATCTCCAGCTGTCTGGTCAGCTCCTCCACTTTGGACACAGCCAGAACGAGCTCCCTCTGCTTTTGCTGGAACAAACTATTCATTTGCTCAATCTCTTCCACTAGAATGAGAACGAGAAAAGCCACAACAGTTGAAAAGAAAAATAAGAATGGACCATTTCCAGGCAACCGGGCTTTACAACAAACTTCCTAACAAAAAGTACAGAAATTTTTCAGAAATGGTCTCGAACCAACCTATTTCTTTTATAACTGAAATCAACAGAGATGTTTCTAAATGTCCATGCCTCCCTCTGAATAGATCCTAACAGAATTTGTGTTATGAATATTTATATTAAGCTCCAAATTTTAGAAACAATGAAATTCACTGAGAACTTTTAACCTCAGGTTTATAGTGACAGAGGAAATTATTAAATCACGAAAATTTTAATTAAAATAGCAGTGTAATAAAAGGACCAATAAGATGAATAAAAATCCTGTTGTCATCAAATTTTGGGTTAAAAAGTATTTAGAAAGAGAAAAACAAAACCTTATTAGTACATTTTTCCAAAGTAACTAAAAAGCTTGTCTATAACACCCAGCAGCTAAGGGCAGCCCTCTTGGGCCCCCTCCCTGTTCAGGAACCTTGTACTACATCGCTCAATAAACTCTGCTTTGCTGCCCACCAGAAAAATAAAAAAACAAAATAAATTTAAAAAATGAAATACCCAGCAGCTAAATTCAATTCACGGGAACCAAAAGCATCAAAACCACAGGGATTATGCTTTGAAAAGCTTGATTTTATTTTTTTTTAAAGACTTTTTTTTTTTTATTTGACAGAGAGAGAGCGAGCACAAGTAGGCAGAGCGGCAGGCAGCGGGAGAAGGAGAAGCAGGCTCTCAACTGAGCAGGGAGCCCAATGCAGAGCTCGATCCCAGGACCCTGGGATCATGACCCAAGCTGGAGGCAGAGGCTTAACCGACTGAGCCCCCCAGGTGCCCTGAAAAAGCTTGATTTTAAAGTTGCCTACACACAGCCTCGGCTTGCCGTCACTCAACATGCAGGGCTGTAAGCACCCCACACCCGTGTCCCCTCCTTCCATGTCCTCCAGCGCCCATGGTCCCCACCACCACCACCACCACGGAGCCATGAGCACTGGCCAGGCCCCTCCGGGAGCAGCTCACCGAGTCGACCGTTGCTCAGCCTCTTCTGCTCCACGTGGCCCTTCAGGGCGCGCACCTTCTTCAGCTTAGCCTCCTGGTTCTCCGCCATCTCCTTTAGCCTCTTGAGCTTCTCCTGCTCGGCAGCTTGTTGCTGCTGACGCTGATCTTGCTGTTTCAAAAACTTTAAGCGCTGTTCCTAAAAGATGGAAGCCATCATCAGGCAATTCCTTTTCAACAGGTGTATCGGCACCAAACGAAGCCAAGCACAGCCTGAGAGGTCGAGGCGGTGGCCACCAGCCACCCAGCACACTGCCCAGAACCACCTCGGCCAGGAGTGAGGGACACAGCCTCCTGGCCCCAAGCTGACAGCCTTTTGGGGGTGAACCCCAGGGAGGAGCATTCTTATTCTTAGGCCGGTGAACAGTGATCCCACAGGGGCTTCTCAGGACCTGCAGCTATGAAAATTCATAGGCGGCTTTGGAGTCATGTTTGGACTCACAGCCTGAGCTCTGCCACCTACAAGCTCGGGAACGGCAAACCACAGACCCTCACCAAGGACAGGGGTCACCTTCTTTGGCTAAACACAGGGTGATGGAGAGCCCCGTGTGGCCATGGGGAGGAGTAAATGAAATGTGAGTGTGCACCTCATTGCACAGAACCTCACACCGCTAGCCTACACTCAGCACACACACTTATCAGCAAAGAGCTGAAGAGCCATCAGGGCTTCGAAAACCTACAATGTAACACTTTATTTCTAGTATACTACAGTTTTTTGGAGTTCTTTTTTTATAAACTTTTTTTTAAGATGTTATTTATTTGACAGAGAGAAACACAGCCAGAGAGGGAACACAAGCAGGGCGAGTGAGAGAGGGAGAAGCAGGCTTCCCACCAAGCAGAGAGCCCAAGGCAGGGCTTGATCCCAGGACTCTGGGATCATGACCTGAGCCCAAGGCAGACGTTTAACATCTGAGCCACCCAAGCGCCCCTAGTATACTACAGTTCTTTATTAAAAGTGAGTAACAGGGGCGCCTGGTGTTCCCTCTCTGTCAAATAAATAAAATCTTAAAAAATAAAATAAAATTAAATTAAATTAAAATAAATAAAACAAAACAAAACAAAACAAAACAATAAAATAAAATAAAATAAAATAAAAAATAAAAGTGAGTAACAGAGGAGCAACCAGGTGGCTCAGGCGGTTAAGCGTCTACGTTCTGCTCAGGCCATGATCTCAGGGTCCTGGGACGGAGCCCTGGGTCAGATTCCCTCCTCTTCAGGGTATCTGTTTCTCCCTCTCCCTCAGGCTCCCTCACTCTCTTTCTCTTCCAAATATATAAAATCTTTTTTAAAAGTGAGTGTAACAGAGTCATATATTTATAATCAAGGGTAAACTTCTCAGATTAATATGCCTGAAACATAAATAACGCAAAAATAGTTTCAAAAAATGAACCTGAGGTCAAAGATGTATTCTATCACCCTGCCTTTTTATTTGAATTCACGTCCCCAACATTCAAGAAACGGTGCCTCGGCACTGCATGGGAGCTAGTGAGAAACGGACATGCTCAGACCCTGACCCATACTCACCGAACCAGAATATGCATTTTCAACACAACCCCCAGGGAACTTGTTTGCAAGCTCAAGTTTGAGAAGCTACACCTGATTTTGAAAACGCCGGCACCCAGCATCAGAGACAGAAGCGGACCCACGGGAACCCCAGCAAGTGTTACACACTCAATGGGCATAAAGCCAGGGACCCTGCACCAACAGTCTACACTGCTCCTGTGACTCTACAGTCCACACAGGCATTGCCAGCTGCAGACACAGTGTTCAGACAAGGGCGGCAGGTGAAAGCCTGCCGGCCATTTGTGTTCATCCGTCACAGAGCCACCTCGAGCCTACGTTGGTGGCTGCTTTATGCCATGACCTCGAGGCTAAGAAGCCCTCAAAGCCCACGGTATTGACCGCCACCCTTTGTGGAGGAAGTATGATGACATCTGGGTCAGACGAGTGCCCACGGCTGGTGGGAGAAACAACTGGGGGATGGCAATGGAGTGAATGGTAATGGAAAGGCTGCTCTTATTTCACCTGTTCAAGGCCAGGATGAGGAATAAATAAAGGCAAGCAGCCTGTTATCGGTGCCACACAGCAGAAGGGGACAGGGTTAGCACCGGTTGACTTTACGAGTCCCTCCTGCTGCAGTAATAATTCAGGATGAGGCTAGCCAGAGCAGTTCCCTCCAGCAAAGTCGAAGGTTCTTTATGCCTCTGCTGTTTTCCTAATTCACAATGTAATGTGGTTAATTTTGATCAGAACTAGGCTTCTGGAGATCTCGAGCCACTGAGATGACCTTAAGACTTTTACAAAATACTTTGGTAGAAGAAAGCACCACAAAGCAGGTAACTTGGGGGTTGACGGGATCAACTTGTACCCTGGGGTCACTGGCATCACAGGGCAGCGTGGAAACTGCTCCACACAGGTGTCCGGAGAGGTGTATTCCGTCCTGACGGGATCTTTACCTTTGTAGCCAGCATCTGCTGCTGAGCTTCGATCTGCTGCTGCTGACGGGACGCCATGTCCTGAAGCTCAGCCAGAGTCAGATCCATCCTGGGGCTGTTAACCTGCATGTGAGAACACAAAGAAGCCAGCTGCAAGACGAGCACAGAGTCCTCCCTCGGAGGCCTGTGGAAGCTTCCCCTGAACCCCCTCAGCACACAATTAGCCATTTTTTTCCATAACATGAAACAAACCATTAATTTCTATACTAATATCCCCACAATGACTAAGGAAATTTCGATGGAAGACATACTAATATACAAACCAACACTCTTTTAAGTTATAAATATAAAATTAAACGGTCCCCACAGTCTGCGACCAAAATGGAACAGTTCAGAATTACCTGGTTCTGGACTGAATTTATATTAGAAAAATCATGTTGGATCACACTGGCAGCTAACCTAGAATATAGGCATCAGAACGACCTTTAAATACATTGTACTAGCATCAGAAAACTCAAGCCATACTGGAGCAAATGAGATGTCTACTCTATTCACCATGGTCCTAGGCATTCTAGCCAGTGCGCGCAGCAGAGCAAGAGAAGGACGTGAGCTGGATCCAGCTTGGAAAGGACAGACAACACAGTCATCCGTGAGGAAAATGGTGTGGAACCCACAAGGAGCTACCTGAACTAAAAAGATGTTTATTCAGAAGATGACAAGATAGGGAGCCTAGGTGACACAGAGGGTTAAGCCTCTGCCTTCGGCTCAGGGCATGAGCTCAGGGCCCTGGGATGGAGTCCCACATCGGGCTCTCTGCCCAGCGGGGAGCCTGCTTCCCCCTCATTCTCTGCCTGCCTCTCTGCCTATTTGTGATCTCTCTCTGTGTCAAATACATAAATAAAATCTTAAAAAAAAAAGATGATAAGATAAACCATCCTTATGCAAAAATCTACTGTATTTCTTATATTAACCACCAGAATTGTAAAAAAAAAAAAAAAAGTTTAATAACATTTACAGTAGCATACAAACCACAAAGTACTGAGGAGTCAATTTAACAGAAGATGTATGAGACCTGTGTCCTGGAAACCCGTAAACCCGCAAGAGAAGGTGGCCCAAATGAATGGCGGTGCCCTGAGGGGCTCAGTCACACCAGGTCCCGCACCACCTGACTGCATGACTTAGCTCGCTTCGGAGGCCGACACGGGGAATGCTGATGTCACGAGAGAGGAGCGGACAGCACGCAGACAGACTCGCACTGTCTGGGCAGCGCGACCCGCACCACAACAGGCAACTGACTGCCGACAGACGTGCCAAGGCACCCGAGTGACAAAGAGTCCTTTCAACAAACACAGCTCAGTCAACCGGGTATCCATCTATCCATGGACAAAACTTTAATTCCCACACCACAACAAAATGTTCCCCCAAAATGGATCATAAAAAACAATGTAAAGTAACAGCACAACACTTCTAAACTGAGCAAGTATATTTTACCAAAGTTAAGAGCAAGTCACAGACTGGGGAAAATATTTGCAAATCATATACCTAATAAAGGAGCTGGACTCAGTGTATGGAAGAATTCTCGAACCCAGCACTAAGAAAGCAAACAAAGAAAAATAGGAAAAAAAGAGCTGAACAAATACTTCACCAAAAAAGATATACGAATGGCAAATAGGCTCATGGAAAGACACTGTCGTCGGGTATTAGAGAAATACACACTAAAGCCTATCAGCCAAAACTGAAAGGACTGACCATACCAGATGTTGGCAAGGGTGTGGGAAAACTGGAACTCTGATGAGAATGTAAACTGAAACAATCACTTTGGAAAACAGTTTGGCAGCTTCTTAAAAAGTGAACACATGCCCTCTGTGTGACCCTGCCCCTGGTATTTACTCAAGACAAATAAAATATGCCCGCATGAGGACTTGCACCCAAATATTCATTATCACTTGATACAAAGTGACCAAAAGCTGGAAACCACTCCAATAACCAGAGAGAGAAATGGATGAACAAGCAATATCCAGACAAGGAACGCCCTCTCGGCAATAAAAAGGAACCAATTATTGATACCCATGAGATGGATCAAAATACTGATGCTGGGCAGGGCGAGTGGGGCTCAGTTGGGGAAGTATCTGCCTTCGGCTCAGGTCATGATCTCAGGGTCCTGGGATCGAGTCCTGCATCGGGTCCCTGCTTGTTGGGGAGTCTCTTCTCCCTCTCCCTCTGCCCCTACCCCTGCTTGTACATGCTCTCTCTCCTCCCACCTCTCTCAAAGAAATAAATAAATCTTAAAAAAAAAAAAAAGCAGCCATGCTTTATAACCCACTGAGCAACAAAGTAGCAAGGGCCATCCTTCCTAAGCCTTTACAAAGTAGCTAAGAAGTAGCAGTGAGCAAGTGGGAAATTGTTACAAGGGCAGCCAGCAAGCACATAAACCATCACTTACCCCATTCTCCTTCCTTCGATGTTCACCAGGGACTTTCACGCCATTTCTCTTTAAACTTGGATCCTGAGCCCGTGGTCCACTCACTAAGCACACAATTCAAAAACAATGCATTACCACAAGAGCTGGCAGATGCCGTCAGTACTGGCTCACCTCTGAGCTCTGTGATTCTTGCTCCTGGGTATTTTAAGTAGAAAGTAAACGGTAAACAAGATATTTTCTCATAGCAACAGAGCAAAGGTCTCATAGTTCTGCCTGTTTTGGAAAACCTTACTGGGAACGGTGAACAGTCAGCCACTGACGGTATCACATGCTGACCGCTCCTGGGAGAGCCACACAGTTCTGACAGCAGATGATGGAAAACTGACAACAGGAATGTACTTCTGATGCCGGCCGGGTCATGCACCCCATCCGCTCCTCACTGCTCCTCCTAGTACCCTAGCTACTCAGTAGTGAAACCAAGCACTTCCACTGAAAGGAACAAGTGAAAGTTAAATCAACCCATCCTTATGCTCCTTAACCGTGCTTGTAACTTACACAGAAAAAAAGTAACTGAAGGTAGAACTAGAGGAGTTCTGAGTATCTGATTTATTGAGGGCATTTTATGATACTCTGTGAGTACCATAAAGTATGTCCCCTTTTATTTTCAGTAAAAATTTTCCATTTTTTCTTAGCTTGGAAAAGTACTAACTGGAAAACACTGTATATTCTGGTTTTTTTGGCTAAAAAGAATTTTTCAAGTCAAAATATGTGTGTCTCTCAGTACCATGTCCTGCATCCTAAAAGGAAAACAGTCTTAAAGTGCTAACACGGTTAGAAATTAACAGTATCAAAAGTGATACACGGTTAGAAATTAACAATATCAAAATATATTTTAAATATATGGAATTGGACTTACACCTATACTTCCCAGAGAGTCACACACACCTTATCTCCCAAGAAGTTTCAGATTAAAGTGTCTTCTGAATTAAGCATCTATTATACCCACTTCGCACAGGCCCCATGCCAGTGAAGGTCTGTCCTCAGAGCTAAGTATGACACACACACCTAACTCCAACGCATTAGCTTTATTTTTAAAATACTGTTCAAATTCTCTGACAACACAACTTGGGTAATCTGTCACAGAAAAAAAATCTACCATTTAGGAATTACTGCTTTCTTCACTGCCTCAAAGAGAGCACTGAACCAGTGGGAGCACTTTCAGGACATACTCAGGGCCCAAGCAGCTTAGGAAGGGCTCACACCCACACCGGTGCTAAGCACAGGTCCCAGGAGCCCAAGGCGGGGAGTGTGGCAGCCCCACCCCCACCAGCCACCCAGAGCCACGCAGCAAGGCTCCCACAAGGCTCCCACCTGGCGGGGCAGCAACGGTGCTGTGCCCTGCACCAACACTGGGTGGCACTGGTGTTCGGGACACTGTGAACACAGCCTTATTAGCAGCGGGTTTCTTACCTTATAGACACACAGAGAAACCTCCTCCCGCCCCCCCCCCGGGGGGCTCCTGAATTATTTAGCCACTACACATACAGAAGATCCACGAATTGTCAGGGGAACGCGTTCAAATCAGCTGCTTCCATAAGGATGCGTGCAGTAATGTCAACAAAGGCCAAAATAAAAATGTGATGTCGAGGCCCCCATAAAACTACGAAGGCAGCAGTTCAGGGGAGATGTTTGTGCTGATGTGAAGGGAACGCACAGAACAGCATGTGGGCTCAGACAGGCCACCCCAGTGCCGGCGCCCCTCACCTGCAGAGTGCAGGCATCCGATCCGAGTCACTCCAGTGGCCCCCACGGGGAACAGTTACTAATTTCTGGACATGGGTATTAAAGCAGTAACAGGGACATGTGATATGAAAATTAACATCTGTTACCTCGATTCCTGCCCCCAGGAATAATGTGCTGAGGTCCCAAAGCCTCACCTTCCCACTTTAAAAGTTCTCCCATTTCTAGAAACACCAGGCTATCCTGCGCAGATCTGACTGAAAACGAGGCACCAGGGTCCTGAGATGGCCATACCCTCGGGGTCCAGCTGCTTTCAGCCCACTGTTCCTCTACCGGCACGGCACCCATCACCTTCTCCTTCCTTACCTCATCTACACACTCCGCTGAGAACCTCAGCCCCCACAGGTGTGAGCACCTGACTCCTGAGTCCTCCATCCCACATGACTTCCATTCAAAGCCGGCCTCTCAGCCTCTAATTCCCGCTCATTTTATGGCCCAAATGGGGCCCTCATCACCTAAAAGTTCTCTCCCTCTGGAATCTTAAATGCAAATATTCTCCTTTTTGACACTAACTTCCTCTCACCACACCTGTTCATAAGCCCAAGACCATGGTCTCCTCCCTTGCCTACCGCCTCCCCGCAGCCCCCTCCTCCATCCCTTCCCACCAGCTTACACCATCCTGCCCTTGGCCTCCTCTCCCTACCCACCATCTGAACTGGGCCGGCAAAATCCCAACCCTGGGTCAATCCAACCATCACGCTGCCCAGCACCGCTAGAGGGAATGCCCCCCGGTCTCCGGCTCTGTGGTCTGACCTGGCCCCCGGCAGATGCTCACCTGTTCCCCACAACAGTTCATGCTGGCCTCTATGTCCTCCCACCCCCGAGAAAAGCATCAGACGAGAAGCCCCTCCACCTGATCCCACAAAGCCCAGGTGCCTGCCACCATCCCTCTCCCTCTGCTTACAGAAGACGCCAGCTCCCCGCTGTGCCCAGGACAGCGCCAGGCCTGATGGAGTCCCTTCTCAGGTGCACACCCCCTCTCCTGCATTTCAGCCTCCTGCTCTAGAGACACTTTTCCACCCACTCCTCCTCTCTTCAAACAAAATAAATCAAAGGAAACCACACCCTTTTCTCCCAGACAGTCAGGTCTTGGAAGCTGGTCTATCCTCTCGCTTCCACGGCCCTGCCTGTCCCACACCCCTCACATCACCTGGCTCCTGATCTCCCCTGGCTCCTCCGATGTGTGGAGTCGAAGTCCACAGCTTTGCTCGGATTCACACAATGCTACCCACCTGTGTCCCTGCCGGGGGGCCGTTCATGACGAAGGAAGAAACGAACCTCATTCCTTTGATTGCCAAACCTCTGCAGAACATCAAACATTCGCTCATTATCAGCAACTGGACGTTCTGAAGGAAACAAACAGAAATCACATAACTTGCAGGTACAAGAAAGAGCATTTATAATCCATCCATCATGCAAAGTATGCCTGAAGGAAATACTGAGCATCTCTGATGCTTTCTTCTCATTAGAAGAGCTCTTAGGGCGCCTGGGTGGCTCAGCTGGTTAATCGACTGCCTTTGGCTCAGGTCATGATCCTGGAGATCCGGGATCGAGTCCCACATCGGGCTTCCCGCTCAGCGGGAAGCCTGCTTCTCCCTCTCTCACTCCCCCTGCTTGTGTTCCCTCTCTGACTGTGTTTCTCTCTGTCAAATAAATAAAATCTTTTAAAAAAAATTTTTTTTAAATAAAATAAAATAAAAGAGCTCTTAGAAAGCATCACAGATTTTGCACACACACAGTCGGTGTCAAAGCAGTGGGCACTGGAGAGGAGAATGGGTTTGGGCTGGCCGCCACAAGCGTGAGCGTGTATCTCAGTGCTCCTTACTGGCCACAGGCTTGCTGCTGAGCTCAGAGAGGGTTTTCAAAGTCTCTGTAAACTACTGGCCTTGAGGTCCCTTCTAACTCAAACGTTCTAGGGTTCTCTAAATATAAGCAAGAAATTAGAAATAAGTTTCTAAATAAATAGCTTAGGGGCACCTGGGTGGCTCAGTTGGCTGAGTATCAGAGACTCTTGATTTCGGCTCAGGTCGTGATGTCAGGGTCGTGAGTTCAAGCCCCACATAGGGTTCATTCAGCGCAATCGGTTTGGGAGTCGCTCGTCCTTTGCCCCTCCCCCGGCTCAAGACAGGCGCTCTCTAAATAAAATCTTTAAAGCCTAGTCCTACTAGGACCACATCAGGCTCCCTGCTCGGCAGGAAGTCTGCTTCTCCCTCTCTCACTCCCCCTGCTTGTGTTCCCTCTCTGGCTGTGTTTCTCTCTGTCAAATAAATAAAATCTTTAAAAAAAAAACAAAACAAAACAAAACACAAACTTACTGCTCAAGAATGCAACTGCCTAAAATTTGAGCTACTTAAGCGATCCCAGGGTCCAAGGATCAAGTCCCGCATCGGGCTCCTTGCTCAGCAAGGAGTCTGCCTCTGCCTCCCCCTGTTTGTGCGCTCTCCCTCTCTCTAGCACACTTTCTCCCTCTCGCAAATAAATAGTAAAATCTTAAAAAATCAGAGCTACTCTAGCGTCATGTTAAGTTTTGACAGAAAAATGCTAAAAGAGTGTAAGACAACATCGTGCACCTGCGGTCGTCAGAGCCACCGTGGCAGCACCGCACATCACCAGCAGGGCAGAGAATGGAGCAGCTGGGTTTGTGGACTCAGCCTGAGCCCAGTGCATTCAGCCACAAGAAAGTACCCTTCTGCTTGCAGTCCTGGAGGTGACAGAGGTGCCCTTCCTCATCCCTAAACCAGAGAAATTCCAACAAAGGCCCTCCAGAAGGAAGCACCTCTAGCAAGCCGACACCCCCCGACAGAACTTCTGAGTAGACCTCCCACCTCCTGATCAAACACATGCACACACTCCCTTGAGACGCCGAAGGGAACCCCTCACACTGGGGAGCCCCGAGGAGACAGAGCAAGGCTGCACAGGCACACACACACACCTCGCAGTCCTGCCCCTACCAGGGGCCCAATGCCTGCCCACCTGCAGCCGTCCCTGCCATGGGTGACCCGTAAGGCTGGCGGGGAGTTTCAGTTACAAAGCCACTAAGTGACAGAGACAAGATCCTGAGACCCAAGGCCTTGCTCTGAATCACAGCATCACACAGACAGCCCTCCCAGGAATCATGAATTCACTCTAACCAATCCAAGTCCCAATGTGACTTTCCACAGAACCTTTCAAGGCCATCCTTCAATTTATTTGAAAAAGTAAAAATGGAAGAAAGGCTCGCGTGTTTTTTTGAAAAAACACAACAATGAAATGAAAGCACCTGCCTTACAGACACTTAATATACTCTCAAACTGCAATAATCAGAACCGCTTGATTCTGTCACAAACAAGAAGACAAAAGCAAGGGACTGAGGCTTCCAGAAACGGGACTCTGCACGAGCTCTAACATGGCCTGGGGGGGCCCTTCACGGCAGTGAGGAAGAAACTGCCACTCAGTAAGGCACCTCAGACAATTCACTCCCCATTTGGGGAAACAAGGAGTTTGCTCCTAACTCACATGACTCACAAGTGAATGGGGTGAATCTTGGAACACGGAAAAAATAAAATAAATTTAAAGTCAAAAAAAAAAAAGAGTTAATGGGGGAGGGAAGGAAGCTTCTGTCAAATGTGGAGCATTATGTAACAGGAGAGTAGGTTCACAGCCTTGTGGGAAGGAAAGGATCCTTTTAAATCTCACAAAAGGCCTGGGGTCCAGAATAGTTTGTTTTTGAATGCCTACAAATCAAGAGGCAAACACCAAGGGAAACATGAACAAAGACTAGGAAGAAACAATATTTTAAAAATGGAAACCCAGGGCACTGGGCAGGCTCAGGAAGAGAAACATGAAACTTGAGCTCCAGGCCCACTTTGGGTGTGGAACTGACTTAAAATGTAAAAAATAAATAAATAAATAAGTAAAAATGGAAAACCCAAATGGAAAAAGTGGGCAACCTCAGCTTAGCAAAAATTAAAATAGTATCCTATCAACTGTTGACAAAAGATACTTTCAGAAAGAACTGGCAGGGGTGTGAGTGGCCAGCCTCTGTGGAAGGCCATCTGGTACCACACGTTAAATTTTCAAGTGTGTGAACCTTTAATTAAGCAATTCCACTTTATGGTATCTACTCCAGAGAAATGGTTGCCCGGATCAAGAATCTCCTAAATGGACATTCACTGCAGCATTTACAAAAACAAAAGTAGAGGGGCACCTGGGGGTGGGGGGCTCAGTCGGTTCAGGGTCTGACTCTCAGTTTCAGCTCAGGTCATGATCTCAGGGTCGTGAGACTGAGTCTATGTCAGGCTCTGCGCTGGCTATGGAATCTGCTTAAGAGTCTCCCACTACCCCTCCCCCTCTGTCTGAGTGGACTCTCTCTCAAAAACATTTTAAATAAATAAATAAATAAAAATCATGATATGGATTTACACATACTAGTCTGAAAAACACCTCTCGGCTGGAGTGCAAGGTAAAAACAGTAAATTGCAGGATGCCGACATGTATGATCCTATTTACAAAAAGGAAAAAAAAAACAGAAGAAGAGACAACACACAAAATTTTTCCGACAGCTACTACAGTTACAAACGCAGAGAAGAGAGTGAAAAGTTCTCTGCTACGCTGGGTGGTTACCCTGAGCAGTCAGGGGATGGAGGGAGGAGAAGTTCCCATTCTGGCCACACTGTGTCCTCTTCTACAAAAAAAAACACACACACATTTAGGTCCCGTCTTTTTTTTATTTTTAACTAAAAAAGTGAGAGAAAAAAAAAAGTGAGAAGACAGGAACTCTTCTAAACATCACATAGTAAAGTTTACCAGCCTCAAGTGAGCAAGACACAGAGAGAAAAAAAAAGTTCCCAGGAGACACTGAGCCCCTGCCAAGAGAAGGCTGCTTCCTCGCTCCCGACGGAGGCTTTCGATCATGTCAGGAAAGCGTAAGCAGGGTGATCTGCGGAATGCAAGGAGGTGACCAGAGGCGTCTGGCAGTGCCCTTGGTCGCTCAGGAAGCACTTACAGAGCAGCGCCGGACGCCAGGCCCTCTCCCGCAGCTAGGCACAGCGACACACGACACGCGCAGGCCTCTCCTCTCAGGAAGTCTACATTCTAGCACACATGTTTGGGCTACAGGGAGTCAAAAGGCAAGAAACTAATGAACACACAAAACTCAGAGGATGAAATCAGGATGGCTTCGTGACCACTAGAGCAGGATGCTCCAGGACAGTGTCTGGGAGGACGGAATGTTCCAGATGAAGTCCTAATGGCAACACCTGGACAGCGACACAGGCAGTGGGACATGCTGGCGCCAAGGGCCCTGAAGGTGGGAAGGAGCTTTGATTACTTGGGAACAGAAGGGAAGCTGCAGGCCAAGGAGAATGGTGCCTGACGATGACACAGACTTCACTACCCAAGACCAGAAATCTGGATTTCATTCTCAGGAGAAGGGAAAGGCACGGAGGAGTCCAGCTGTCACATTTTCATTTGAAAAGGATCATTTGGGTCTCTTTATGTGGATAGTCTAATCTAGCTCCTTTGTGAAAGGAAAAGAAGCAAGCAATTCAGTGAGAGTGCACAGGACCTTCCAAGACGCCCAACTGTAATAAAGTCGGCTAGAGATGACCAAGGTCTCGGCCTGGGAGGGAGGGAGCTCAGCTGCAGGCAGGCATCAAGAATGGTGTGGACCCAATTAACCCGGTGTGTAACCGGCACTGGGACGCCTGGCACCCTGGGAGGGAAAGAAACAGTGGGATGTCACCCAGGCTGTACAGGAACAAGGCAGAAATTATGGAAAATTATTCACACATCTATAAACTCCTGAGGGGCCAGAAAAAGACCAGGCTGTCCCATTATAGAGCTCCAAAGAACCAGAGTGAGGGACTGATTTCAAAGCCTAAAATAATGCATATGATCTCATCACTGCGTTTTGCCACCATGGCAACTCAACACTGACTAGTTTTTCCTAAAAACCTAGAAAAACCTGGAGAGGACAAAGCAATCAGGAGTCTCACGTTTCTAATTCAGTGGCATCAAAGCGGACAGGAAAGCCTTTTCCAGGTCCGGCCCGGAAGCCTGCCCTGCTGGGCCGCCTGCCTGTCCTTGACCTTCTGTACTACGTGTGGCCTCTTCACTGTACTGCAGAGAAGGACAAAAGTGGAAAGGCTCCCTTGGTCACAGCGAAGCTGGAGAAGGAACATCGTGCCCTGATGCATGTGCGAGTCCCTGGTTTCTCCATGGACAACAGGCTCACCGCCCGCGGCCACGTCTACACAGCAGCACCACCCAGTCTCATACCAGAGCCACACCACACTTCGGCCAGATGGCACTCGCTTTCGCCGGGCTCTTTGCACAGGTCCACCACATCTCTGCACATCGTCTCGGGGGTCACAGGAACCTCGGTGAAGTGCTGCTCACTGTCACTGAGGTACACGGTGACAAACATCTGCCAAAAGAGAGAAAAAAGAGAGCAGGTGTCAGTGTCCACACTGCGCCTTTCACTCTTTAGTCACCTCAGGCTCCTTTCCCAGAGCCCCCGGCGCGGAGCAGTGTGGCGGTCCGGCCCTTTGGCGAGCGGTGCCTGCGGAGCCCCCAGGGTCCTTGGGGTTTGGGCAAATCAGTCCACACAAAAGGCCCAACAAAGTCTGGCTCTGACACTGTATTTGTCATTTGTCTGCCAAATACTTACCTAGCTCCTCAGAGGTACCAGACCCACCCTCAAAACAGCCTCCTACCAACGCCGTGAGGGAGGTCTGGGGATTGCTGCAAGCATCCTTCTGTCTACAGCCTCTTTGGTGGGAGACCTAAGAGCGCGCTTCTCCAAAGGTGGGGCTGGGGAACAGAAGACACAGCTTGCAGGGAAATCTGACATTTAGACCATGCGCATCGACCATCTATTGAAAAAAATCGTTCTTTTAAGGCTAAAATGTTTCAGTCAAATATCTACATTCTAGCCTAGGTCTTCAACAAGGTGTTAGCAGAGCGAAGGACTGTCAGGCTAAAACTCACCCAGGCTCGTATGGACTATCAACCAGCAGAAGATCTCCACCTCCAACCCACTAGCCATCCCTCTCCTAGTAAAAACACAGCACTGTCTCTTAAAAACACTGAGGGTTAAGAAAGCAAACTTTCATGCCAATCCAATAATCCCTCTAAAATGGGAGCTCCCAGTGCTGAAGAAACTGACACAGGAAATAAATGGCAGACGGCAATCTGTGTGTGTTGAGATAAAACACACACAGTCTGAAAGAAATCACACTGGGAGCACTTCTCCTGCAAGAATAATTCTTCTCACAAGAGGAGAAGGCCAGGACTTTGGTGGGTCTGCTCTGGACCAGCACACATTCTGTAACTATGATTAACGGGCCACCAACATTAGGAGAAGTTGGGGGTTTAGGGCCACAGAGGAGCAGAATGAGCAGGACCTACATACCCTGTGCTCAGGATGACACGGGCCCCGCGTGTCTCCCCCTCAAACTCTGCCTTCCTTGCCCACCCGCAGAGTGCCGCACTGGGCTCTTCTCTGCAAAAAAGGCAGCGCCTCGTTGGGGACAGTGATGGACACCAGCCAAGTGGTCAGGTCAAGTGAGAGGAGGAGCAGCAGGGGAAAACACACCCCCCGGGGTGAGCAGGCTTAACACCAGGAACCTTGTAGTAACTCCTTCATCCCCAACCATGTTTTCTTAAGGTCACCGCGTCCTCCCTTCTTCCGGTTAAAGCCAACTCACAGAAGCACGTGCACTGCAGTGAGTCACCGGTCCCTGAGAACACGTAGTAGGGAACCCAGAAAAATTATCACAGTGGATACTGGTGAAACGACAAATAAACACAGGAAAAAAACCACAGAGCTTCCCAGGATGCGCTGAGCAGCTTTCATGCTAATTCTATCCGGTCCTTCCCCTCCCAACAAACTGTATCAATAAAGACACATCAAGGGGCACCAGGGTGGCTCAGTCGTTAAGCGTCTGCCTTTAGCTCAGGTCGTGGTCCTGGAGTCCCAGGATGGAGGTCCCTGCTCAGCAGGAAGCCTGCTTCTCCCTCTCTGACTCCCCCTGCTTGTGTCCCCTCTACAGCTGTGTTTCTCTCTGTCAAATAAATAAATAAAATCTTTTTAAAAAATAAATAAAAATAAAGACACATTGTTCCAGGCTTCAACCACAAGAAGGCAGCACTTTAAAACCACACAAATATCCTAAAGCCTTGACAAAAATCACCTGGAAAAAAATAACAAAGATTCCCTAAGCTCCAGATTTCCATCCTGCTGCGACTCTGGCAAATCGTAGGGCACACTTCATGACAGGGCTGAACACTCCACTCTCCAGTATTCCACAGTGGTTCTCTGGGACCCCACCCACCCGACACTGTCTGCGAAGTTCAATGCATAAAAACCAGGAAGTGCTTGCAGTGTACACAACAGGTGTTTGTGGAACTGCAGGGATACTGAGGGCGCCGCCTGCACGACAAAGGGGGCGGGGTCCCAGCACCTCCACCCCTTCTGACAGCTTCTGCACCCGCAGCTCAGAAACTCACAGCAACCCCAGAGGAGCAAAGCCAGCACAACCCTCTCTTTACAACCAAAGAAGGAGCAATCGCCTTGGCTACTAAAATACAGGGCCAATTCTGCTCTTCAAATCCATTGTCCTCCAGTCTTCAGGCGGTTCCTTAAAGCAGGCAAATACTAGGAAATGCTCTGTGTAACCACGGTAACCCCAACTCTAATAGGGATCTGGTCTTTTACTCTCTGGAAAACAACAGCTTTGTTTACTTAAAGGTACAATTACAAGTAAGAATGAGGACAAATGTGTTCTGTTTAAGATTACCTCTCCCCCCAAACCCACAGCATTGCATGAACGGTAGGGGTGCAAGCTGACCCCATTTCTACCTCCTGTGTGAGGACGCGCTCAGCACCGACCATGGGTTGTCCTCATGTGCTCGGGCCTGACAGTGGCCAGCGGGCAAGTGGTGTGACATTGCTCTGGACTCCCCTGCAAAAGGTCTGGGCTCTGCCCCCAGATCTGTTAATAATTAGCTAGACTGCTTTGGGGAAACCACGTCACCGCTCAAGAGTTTCCATCTTCAAAGTAAGAGTCTTGAGCTCCCAGCACTGCCATCGACCTTGGGCATCAGGGTCCAAGCCAACCTTCCTACAGCAACCAGCACGCTGCAGCCAGCATTCGGGCCCAGAGCAAGGGCCAGAACAAAGGCAGTGAGAAAGGATGGGCTCCATAGGAAAGAGGGATCTGGTGACAAAATGGGGGTCAGGGTAGTGCTGTGTGTGAATGGCATAACTCAGGAGACACAGTAAATTGAGGAGGAAAAGCAAGGCTGCTCTGCTTTGTGACTGCGTGGGGGGTGGGGAGCGGGGAGCGGAGCTCGGGATGGAAGGGGAGCTGGTCCGGCTTAGCGGACTTGTGACCTGCCTGAGCCAACACCTGCCCCCACTGCTTCTCCGGGTCTCCCCTCCTAATCCCCTCCATCTCCGCTATCCGTGCAGGGTGCAGGCAGCAGGGTGCAAGCTGGCTGCACCCGTGGGCCCTGAAGGCCTGCACTGCCTTCCCAGCGAGGGCCGCCCCAGTCATCCTTGCCCAAATCCCGACACACTGTGCACACGCACATGCAAGCATACACACCTCCCTGCTTTGTGCTCTTCTTGGCACGGTCCCTCAAATACCACACTTTGTATTCGGTTAACTTGTCTTTACCCTCCATCTTCCCTTCTAGAACACCCACAGCACGCAGGCCGGGGGTCTGCCTCTTCAGCGCCACATCCTCAGCACCGCGGATGCGGACAGCGTGGCCCAGCACACGGCGTGCATGCAGTAAGTACTTATTTACAGACAAGTGGGTCCCGCAGCTGGTCCTGCATGTCACAGACCCTCTTTGGACCCGCTTTCACAGCGAGTCTGCCTCTGTGTGTGGTGGAGAGGTGCATCAGAGCGTGCGGCGACTGTCAGCCATTTCGATGGAACCGAGAGCAAGTCTCTCAGTCCTTCCACTCACCCTAGCCAGCCATCTCCTACTTCCACACCTTCCCTTCATCCAGTACTTACAGGCCATCTGCTCTACAGACTCGGTCCCACAGTACAAATTACCTTTAACAGATAGCTAATACAGCACACAACACAAAATTCAAAACAGGGCAGCGTGGAAAGGGATGCAGGTGCAGCATGCACAAGCCCGCCATTGGGAGCATAGGACAGGGAAGGGAAGGGAGCAGAGTGTATCTGGAGGAGTAGCAAGGGGAGAGGATCAGAGGGGAGTCAGGAGGCCACTGGTCCTCAAACTAGGGTATGGACAGAGGGCTGTTAACCACAGTCAGCTGAGCTCTACTCTCGGTCTCTGAGCGGATTCGGGAAGGGGGCTAAGAGGCTGCATTTCTTTTTTTCTTTCTTTTTTTTTTCTTTTTTGACGGAAACACAGCAAGAGAGGGAACACAGGCAAGGGAAGTGAGAGAGGGAGAACCAGGCTTCCCACTAAGCAGGGAGCCCGACATGGAGCTCGATTCCCTGGGATCATGACCTGAGCCGAAGGCAGATGCTTAATGGCTGAGCCACCCAGGTGCCTCAGGCTGCATTTCTAACGAGCCACCATGTGATGTGGATGCCGCTAGTCTGGAAGCCCTGTTCAAAGGCCAGAGTCAGGAACCTGGATTTTAATCAAGAGCCCACCGGAGGCAAATGGTCAAGAGACAGAGACATTAACAACTGCCGGGGAGGGCTGGGGGAATGACCGCTAACAGCTACCAGGCTTCATTTGGGGCAATGAAAATGGAATTAGCGTGAGAGTTGCACAACCCTGTGAGAAGTCTAAAAACCACTGAATTGCATACTCCAGAACGATGGTATGTGAGTCATATCTCAATTTTTTTTTTTTTTTTAAAAAGAGGTCCTTGGAGGATTCCAAGCAGGGTAGTGAAGTGATGTCATCCAAAACACTGTGGCTGCTGTGGGAGAGGCTCCAAGGGACAACGCGCACACCCAGCTGATAGGACACGCAGGAAGGGAGCTGGAGAGGGCCCCAGACTGCAAGTGACAGCAGAGGTGGTGAAAACGGCTGGATTTGGAGGGATTGGCATGAGCCCAATCCACTGTCTCGGCTCCTGGGCAAGCAACACAAGAAGGCGAGGATGGGGCTGGCCTCGGGGAGCCTCCAGGGCAAATCGGAGCCACCTGTCAGACACCAGAACGGACTCGAAAGCACAACAGGAGCCTTGGAGCCTAAGGCTGGGGGAGATGAGCTAGGGAGAGCAGACACAGGACAGGCCTAGGGCTGGGCTGGAGCTGGTCACACGACGTCAGATGCCCGGAGGACAAGGACCCACCCACAAGAAAACAGAAACTCACCCGAAGGAGTGCGGTGCCCCAGAGACTGTCCCAACAAAGTCCAGTGACCTTCTGGTCTCCAAAAAGTGGCCTGAGAACCGACCCTCAGTCTCACATGCAGCCCTCAGAGTCTGCCGGCCGCCTTGACAAGCACAGGTGGGCCAGACCAGACCCCAAGGGGAGGGCACAGCCCCAGCAGAGGCGGCCAATGCGGTCTGCCTTAACATCACACAGGGGAAGCAGAGCCCCAAACAGAAGGCTGAGCGAAAGGGGTGTTTTTGTTCTCGTTCCAGCAGGAAAGTCCTAACGCGCTGTGTGAATGGATGGGACCGGTCCAGCAGCGAGAGGACTGGTGTTGGCAGTACTGATGACCCTTCTCTAGACCAGTGTCCACAACCCGGGCGGGGGGGCTCCCTCCCGAGGGCCCACAACCCTCTGCACTAGGCTGACCACCACAGTCCGTGTCCACTTGCCTCCGGAGGGATTAGTCTACTTTTTACACGACAAAAAGAAATTGTCAAGTGTGATGAATTTCTGAGCCAGCCACCACAGCACATCAGCAACACTATGGCCCAAAGGGGACATTTTATGCCAAGCGAGACCACAGAGGTGCCTCCCCAGCCCACGCCACTGCCGAGTGGACGACGCTGCAGCCGCTGGCCACAGTATCTGTGACTGCTCCATCTCCCTCCCAGAAAATTATGAGTACAACAAAGTGAAGGCATCCGACTTTGAAATAGACTCTTAGACCCATTTCATCCACTTTTAAATGCATACATAAAATATGTCCCCAAGTTATAAAGATTAAATAGCACTTACGCTAATATATCACTTATAATTTAAAATCGTTTAAGTTATAATCTGACCACAATTATGGGCTTTAGTGTGATAATTTATACCTATTTAAAATTTTATAGAGGAAATAAACTGGGGATTTTCTCAATAAATATCAATTCTCTTCTTCTTACCTGAAAGAGTAGCAAAAAGAAAAAAAAGAAGAAGAATCAAAAAAGAGTGTCAGCCAAACTAATCAGCCTATTAACCTGAGAAAAAGCAGGTGCTCACATTCCTCACATGGCCACCGTCCTTTTATCTCTGTCACAAATCTGCTGTGCTCCGAAAGGATAAAGAAATTCCTCAAAAATGTACTTTAATTCCCTAAAAAGTGAAATGAAAACAAGTTGAAGCTATTTTTGCTTTGCTTTATTTTGTTTTCCTTAAAGTTTTATTAGCATGTTGAAAAACTTTTTTAAAAAGACCTTTTAGCTGATTCTATCAACTAAGTCCAACAGAGAACAATTTTGGCCCAAAAGTCATGAATTTTTAAAGATAAAAAATAAAACTGTTAAATCTTAGGAGTTTCCAGCATCTGATACTAGAACACTGTAGAAGGAAAAAACACATTTTTGAAAATGTGTTGGTTACACACTGTCTTGTTACGAGACTGTTCACCATATCCTTTCCCACAAACAGGAGGTGCACGCACACGCACGCACACACAGACCGGCAATCCACGCACAGAAAAAAGCGTGGAATTATACTCACCACGTTAACAGTAGTGATGCCGGGGAGAGAAGATTATGAAGGGACTTCCTGGAAGCTCAGCCATGTGTAAATTTTCTAGAATGATTATGTACCATGTGCACAAGGAAACTTATATTTTAAGGAGCCAATGATGAAATCGGTAAGATGAACACAGGGCACCACTGCTTCCCAGGGCCTTGCTGTGACACACACAGCAAGCACATGCTCCAGCATGCTTTTCTGGGGTCCCAGTGCTGCCTCAACTTTAGCCAGGGGCCACAAGAAGCAAGCAGGCCAGGAACAGATCTTGGAAATCCACTACATTGGAACGGAACAGTATTTGGCCATAAAAAGGACTGCAGCGCGGAGATGCTAGGACGTGGACGAACCTTGACAGCACTGCACGGCGTGACAGAAGCCCAACACCAATAGGACGCATCCCAAGGATTCAAGGGCACAGAGACAAAAAGCACACTAGCGCTTGCTAGAGGCTGGGGCTGGGGGGCAGGGGTAACAACTCAAGAGTTCAGGGTTTCCACCTGCAGTGATAGAAATGTTCTGGAATTGGTGGTGATGGTTACACAAGCCCATGAAGTTACTGAAAACCACTGCGCCACACCCTTCACAGGGTGAATTTCATGGAACATGAATTATATCACTATACGAAGGGCCCACTGCATGCTTTGTGTAAGATACAAAAATCTCCTTTTTTAAAAAAATTTTATTTTATTTATTTGATTGGCAGAGAGGGAGAGTGAGAGCACGAGCCAGGAGACAGAGGGAGAGGGAGAAGCAGGCTCTCCGCTGAGCAGGGCACTCGATCTCAGGACCCTGGGATCATGACCTGAGCCAAAGGCAGACGCTTCACCGACTGAGCCACCCAGGCGCCCCAATTAAAAATCTCTTATGGGAGATGAAATGTGCTCGTAGAAAAACAAGACAATTTACTACTAAAGTACATGAATGCAACTAAAGCTAAAATGGAAATTCAGAAGTGAAAAAATCACACATGATCAATGACAGGCTGAGGTTTCAGCCCAGAGGTGCAAATTAATGGAAAACATAAGAAAATAATAAAACAAATCTATAGTAGCCTTACTCCCAAATATGTCCTCTTTTCCCTGGCATGTAGGTTTTAAAACACTGTATTCCAAGAATGCAGAGATGACTTCATCAGCTCTCTGACCCACAGGGAAGCACACAAAAAGGGGGCTCCCCAGGGAGGCTGCCGTGAGAGTCTCACTGGTTCTCAGGGACTCAAGCTCTGGGTGCTTCCTGAGAACCTTGGAGGTGAATTACCATAATCAGGAAGAAGGCAGCAAACATCAGGCCGAAGCCACACAGCAGCCCTCACAGACCTGTGCACCACCGGGACCTGGAACTGCGGAGGCACCTGAAAACACTCATGGCTGGTGACAGGGCACCGGAGCGACAGATCAGATGGCTCTTCGTCCCTCGGTACACGTGAATACTAGAGACAGAGCAGAGACAGGCTAGCTTCCTGCCAACCTGTAAACCAGGAACTTCATTTTTTTATAGCACGAGCCCCAAGGAGAAGAGATTCCTCAAAACAGGATCACCTTTGAAGCGCCCTTCAGAGCACAGGAGTCATGGGCGCGTCACAGAAGATAAACCAAACCGCAAAAGCCGGGGGAAGTGATTGTTTGAACTAACCTGAAACAATGAGGCGCCCCTTACAGCGATCACATCAGCAACTTGATTAAGATCCAACAGAGATGACACTGTAGGAGAGTGACTGACCCGGACAGAATGGTGGCCCCGTGTCCACTGTAAAAATCCATTTGGAAAGTAAAACACGTCGTGTCAAAAGCCACAGGATTAGGTCGACCTCATGACTTTACTTGTGGGACTTTATCCAGAGGAGATAACTGAAATGAAAAATTCTAAATACCACAGGATTTCCACTACAGGGTTAGATCTACGAAGAGTGATGTGGAAAACTAATATCCAGCAACATGGAAAAGTAAGTTTTAAAACCTCTTGCTTGGAATGGTTACGACCCAGCCACCAATTCCCACAAAGGTGGTGCTGGGCAAGTGGTAAGACCAAGCTACGAAACAGAATCGTGTCTGGTCGTAGACGAAAACCATCTAAAACCACATATGGATGAACTGGCAAGTATGGAACATACGGGAAAGCAGGTACAGACATTACTTTAAAAAGTTCTCAAAGTTAACACACTGGCACACTAATTTCGGTCTCAAAATACACCTTACTACTGACTGTGATAAAAGAATGTGGGAATACTCTACTGAATGTGGCAGCCGTGATGAGGATTTGTGTCTGTTTCTTAAGGTGCTCGATCGAAGAGGAAAGGCTCGGAGGAGACAAACGCTCCTCACCCAGCCAGGCTCCCCGCCGCCCCACACCCTGCAGTGAGTCATGCCCAAGTCATGTCTGAGGACTTGCCCTTCCAAAACCCCAAAGTCACAATCTTCATTTAAAAACAATGGGTCACAGATTTATTTTTAAGAGCTCTGTTGTAGGGGACATGTATTCACCATAACTATAATATTATGCTCTTAATGTAAGAATGATTCATTTTCACGGAGGCATAATCTCAGATTAAAACTGGGAGGAGTTTTCCAAGTGGAAATACAAAAAAAAAAAAAAACAAACCACCAGCCACAAAAACTGGTTAGGGCATTTATGAGAAATTTACTTCATGTCAGAGGCTACAGTTTATTCCTTTGATTTACAAAACCATGTAAAGCTCCACAGAAAGAAAAAGGAACCGAGAGTCTGAGAGGCTCCTCGTCCCAGAAAGGAAACAAAGCTTTGCCACAGCAACTTCGGAGTTCAGACTCAGAAAACCTTCAATCCCTCAGGTTTACCGAGGAGAAAAAAGAACACAAGAGTGGAAAACATGCGCCTTAGAGGAAAAGGAAAGCAGGTACAGACATCACTTTAAAAAGTTCTGTGAGAAGGGCAACACAAATCATCCCCAAACCTTAAAACCCGCAGGAACCCGGCTGGGGCAAGACCGGGGAGGAGTCTGCGTGGTTGGCGGGTCAGCACTCGCCTGTGCGGGCAGACAGGCAAACCATCACCTCTCTCAACCCTGGGCTGCACCCCACCTGCCTAGAGTGACAACTCCCGCAATGCGATCACAGTGAACCGGGAAGGAACAAACAAAACAAGGAACATCAGCCAAAGCACCATGCGACTGCTCAGGTGCACGCAGCCTTTTGACCCGGCCATGGCCACTGACAGCAGAAGGGCTAGAAAGGACACACCAGTCATCCCCACCTTCTGGGATCTTCTGCCACGCCTCCTGACAGGTGGGCCTCTCCGTGGACCAGGCTGCCAGCCTTCGTGGGTCAGCAGCACTCTGCCCGGTTCCCCAGCCTGTGTGCCCTTCTCTGCTCCCCAGGGCCCATGTGGGCAGCTCTGGGGAGCCTGGGGGAGAGGCAAATCTCCTAGTGCTGCATCCTGGCCCTCAGCAACCAGCCCGACCTTGTGTCAGCTGCCACAGCAGCCCGGCTTCCGGGCCACCAGGACTCCTGCCTGGAGTTTATTATCAAGGCCACCACAGACCGTAACTTACACCTACCAGCGCTCTGGTCAGGGTCAGTGATGTGCGAACCCACCCGGACACTCAGTGCACTGCTCTTTATTACGGCATCGTTTAAAATCTGTCCATCAGTTTCCATCAGCCATATCTGAGTTAGTTAAAGCAAAAGCATAAA
>PITA01014416.1:0-53671 GCA_004023965.1 Spilogale gracilis
AAATTATAGATTCTCATTAAATTATTCTTATTTTTCAGCTTC
This sequence comes from Spilogale gracilis, assembly GCA_004023965.1. Taxonomy (NCBI): domain Eukaryota; kingdom Metazoa; phylum Chordata; class Mammalia; order Carnivora; family Mephitidae; genus Spilogale; species Spilogale gracilis. Next base: position 43 of record PITA01014416.1, read on the forward strand.
ACAAACAGTTGAAATTATTTTACTTTTTTTAAAATAAATTTTGAAACTACAAAAAGTTATTTTTAAGTATATGTTGTTTTATGTGCAGGTCATCATGTGTCCTAAGTCAAGTCCTAAGTCAGGTCTCAGTAGTATTTATTTGTGGGTTTATGATGGTACTTTCACAATTCTCCCTGGGGATTCAATATAAAATGTAATTGGTCTAGGTCAAGCCTGGGCTTGTTCTTGACCTCAATATCTGAACTAATTCTTTACTTTCACTTTTATAAAATCAATAATTTCTTCTCAAGCCATACATAAAATATTCCCATGAGATACTTATTAGGTTCTTTTGTCTGGGGAGATCTCTGAATTTGAGCACCTGCTAGATATAGCAGCTGGTTTTGTTTATCTTAAAAATTTGGCATCAGGGCGCCTGGATGGCTCAGTCATTAAGCTTCTGCCTTAGGCTCAGGTCATGATCCTGGGGTCCCATGATCAAACCCCTCATCAGGCTCCCTGCTTGGCAGGAAGCCTGCTTCTCCCTCTCTCATTCCCCTACTAGCTGTGTTTCTCTCTGTCAAATAAATAACTAAAATCTTTAAAAAAAATTGGCATCAAACCAGTCACAGACAACAAAAGAGGGCAGTTTGAGGGGGAAAATAAAAAGAAATTTAATTTCTTCTTAAATCATCTATTATATATTTTTAAAACTTATTTCTTTTTCTTTTTTCTTCTTAAAAATTGAATTATAATTAACAGTGTTATATTAATTTCAGATGTACACTACGATGATTCAACAATTCTATACATTACTCAGTGCTCATCAGGATAAGTGTGCTCTTCATTCTCATTACCTATTTTACCCTTCCTCCCACCTATCCACCTGCTCTGTGGCAACCAGCAGTCTGTTATCTCGATCTAAAAGTCTTTTGTTGTCTGTTTGTCTTGTTTCTTCATTTGTTCATTTGTTTTATTTCTTAAATTCCACATGTAAGTGAAATCATGTGGGATTTGTCTTTCTCTGACTGACTGACTTCACCTAGATTTATACCCTCAAGGTCCATCCGTATTGTTGCAAATAGCAAGAGCTCATTCTTTTCTTTTATTATTTATTTCTTAAAAGATTTTTTATTTTTCATTTGAGAGAGAACATAAACAGGGGCAGTGGGGAGGGGCAGAGGGAGAGGGAGAAGCAGGCTCCCCACTGAGTAGAGAGCTCAATGAGGGGACATCCTAGGACCCTGGGATCATGACCGAACCAAAGGTAGATGCTTAACCAACTGATCACCCAGGTGTCCAAGATCTTTTTGTTTTTATGGCAGAGTAACATTCCATACACATATCCATACCACTCCTTCTTTATCCATTCACCTATGAAAACTTGTGCTGCTTTTGAGTCTTGGCTATTGTAAACAATGCTATAATAAACATAGGAGTGTACCTATCTTTTTAAATTAGTGTTTTCATTTTCTTTGGGTAAATAGCCAGTAATTGAATTACTGGATCACATAATATTTCTACTTTTAATTTTTTGAGGAACCTCCATACTATTTTTCACAGGGGCTATATCAATTTACATTCCCACCAATAGTGAAGGAGTGTTCCTTTTTCTCCACATCCTTGCCAAGAATTGTTATTTCTTGTCTTTTTTATTCTAGCTATTTGGACAGGTGTAAGTTTGTATCTCACTGTTGTTTTAATTTCCATTTCCCTGATGTGAATGATGTTGAGCATCTTTTCATGTGTCTATTGGTTATCTGTATGTCTGGCAAAATGTCTGTTCAGATCCTCTATTTTTTAATAATAGTGTTTATTTTTTTGATGTTGAGTTGTATAAACTCTTTATATGTTTTAGATATTAACCCATATCAGATATATCATTTGCAAATATCCTCTCACATTCAGAAAGTTGCATTTTTGTTTTGTTGATGGGTTCTTTCATTATACAAAAGCATTTTCTTTTGGTATGATCCCAATAGTTTAGTTTTGCTTTTGTTTCCCTTGCCTGGGGATACATATTTAGAGAAGTGTTTCTAAGACTAATGTCAAAGAAATTACTGCCTATCTTTTCTTCTATGGGCTTTATGGTTTTAGGTTTCACATTTAGGTCTTTAATCCATTTTGAATTTATTTTTGCGTATGGTGTAAGAAAGTGTCCAGTTTCACTCTTTTGCATGTAGCTCTCCAGTTTTCCTAACACGATTTGTTGAAAAAATCGTCTTTTCCCCATTGTATATTCTTGCATCCCTTTTCATAGATTAACTGGTCATATAAATGTGGGTTTATTTCTGAACTCTCTGTTCTGTTCCATTGATCTATGCCAACACATTTTTAGTGTGCTTTGAAGAAGGCAGAATATATGAGATAACTTAAGTAACAATGCGTCATTTTCACTGATGCTAAGGAAGGAATTCTCCAAAGTTTTCCCATCCTGTCATAAGCATAAGCTGAGTCATTTCTGTGATTAAAATTTTTCTGACTGATTAAAAACATAATGCTAAATAAGTCTGAGTTCTATCACTTCTTAATAAGTAAGTTAGTGGCTGACACATAATTTATGCAAGCTACTATTGTATGTAAAATGTTACCATAACTAAAAATAATTTATCTCAGTGTTTTGCGATTCATCTAAAACAAATATAATACTGAGAGTTTTAGTAAGATAATGTCTAAAGAAAGTCCAATTGAAAAGCACTATGAGTATGCATATGTATGTTTGTACATATATGCATATATAGTTGTATGATAATTTTGTAAAAAATAAATTCCTATAAAATAGGCACATTAGTAAAAGCTTGCTATTAACTTCTTTTTTTTTTTTAACTAAGAAAACATCTCTTGATGCACATGTATCCCTAGAGCAAGAGCTTTCAAATTTGGAAAATAGGGAAATGTAGTAGATTTAATAATTGACCCGATTTCTTCAGCCTTTCCTACAAACCCATTGTTATGCCTATTTATAGGCATTTCCCTTGACTTTGAACTTAGGCATGTGACTAGCATTAGCTGATGGAACACGGACAGGAGTAACAGTATGCCAGGTTTAGGCTTAAGTTTCCAATGACCTTCCAGACTTTTGCTTGCTCTCTTGAGCTCCTGAAATTGCAAAGAGGACACATGTCATGCTCAGCCTGCTCATCCAAGGAGGATGAGAGACACAAGGAGCAAAGCTGCTCCTGCTGGACCATAAATATACAGGGAGAAGCACAGCTGCCCTACTCACCGCAGCCTGAGCCAGAGTTCCTCAGCTGAGCCTACCTTAGATAAGCTTAACTCAATGAAATAATGAGAATCATAAATATTTCTACCTGCCACTGAGATTTTGTGGTTATTGTGGTTATATACATGAAGCAGTATTGCAGTAATAGCTGACCAATCCAGGGAGATTTGTATTTATAGAAATAAATTAATATATTCCTTATAAGGTAGTTCTCAGTCTAAAAACCTATTGTTTTTCTCCTTGTCGTTGCTGTTTTGGAAAAAAAGAAAGTGACCAGAAACTTTCCTACTGATATACCTTCAAGATAGTTACTCAGTGCACACAGAAACACGGAACATGTGCCTACAGCCTATGGCAACCTGCCAACTTCTCTCATTTATGTGCATAGAGCAGACATTGGGCATAAACTTCACCTTCCATTCTCAGCTCTAGCTGGGGCAGAAACAATCACTGAAACTGTGCCAAGAGATTAAATGTCCTGTCCCATGTCAGAAGCTGCCCAGGCATTCTCTTCCTTGCTCCATCAATTTTAATCATTGGTCCATATCTCTGGGATCTAGGGAAAATTTCTTCTAAGGGCTTCCTCTATCATGCATCAACACATACGCCTTTATGAAAATGCGAGCCATTAAGTTAATATTTTGTATCACAAAAATTTTAATTGGGAAATATCAGTTCTGCCTTTCTAAGAATTACCTGCCTACAAATTATCAAGAACTCATTAATAATTAAAACCGTGCTGGGTGGAAGGCTGATTTTATAGTTTAAGAAAGTCATTTTGAGGTTGGTAAGTTATTTAACTACTCTTGTTTCAAAAAACAAATTGCTGAAGAATGATAATCAAATGTAAATCAGAGGTCTTCATTAAGAGTGCATGTTCAGCTGAATGAGATTTTGTCTGTATGTCTTAAATATTTAATATGACTATACCATCAGAGTGCATTTATTCTTATTCAAACGGAAGAGAGCCCTTGAACTAGTTAAACTAAAGGAACTTTGGATACAAGTGAACTTTAGCAAAAGCAGGCTGTACCAGCTAATGGATATCTGTTTGGGAAACAGAGAATATAACATATGACAGTTTAAATCTAATTATAATTTAAAAATCTGTTGCTTGCTCTTTGAAATTGCAGAAAGAAAAACCAGTGATTGAGATTGTAAGGTACATGGTGTTTCCAAGATGTTCCTTGTTAGCACATTAAAGTATCATTCTGATATCTGAAAATCCACCTGCTTATTGTGCTAGGGAGTGGTTCAGAGAACACTGTTTTTGTGTATTTGAGGCATCTCTCACATCTCAAAATGTGGGATATTTTTTCATCTTTCTTTGGAAACTCAGTACTGTGGTAAAAGGAACAGTGAGTATGATCCAATAATGGCTCTTTTAAATTTAGTGGTATAAAAACGATTAAAGCTTAATTTGTAAATTTTCACTTTTTATCATTAATTTCTCCCATATTACAAAAGGTATGAGGACATAATTACCATGGTTGAGCCACATGCCAGGAATTGTCTTAGAGGGCAGGTTTGTCCCTTGTATTTCATTCATTCCAAAGCATTTGTGGTTTTATATAAAACAAAAAGACTCCTGGTAAACCAGTGACTTGCCCAAAGTCAAAAACCAATGTAGCAGTTATTGTCAGAGGTATGCTCACATCCCCTCTTACCAACGTGATTTATTGTAGATGACCACCCTACAGCTTCTACCTTGCTTAGGTCCTACTGGCTCAAGGGTACAGATGCTTTACCCAGACACTAAGCAGTGCAAGTACCTAGGATTTGACATCCCTTGAGTTGTTACTTGCCAATGACAGAGCAGTGCAGGTCTTGAACTAGATTATTCTCTAGGGTTCTGGGAGGAATCAGGCAGAGACTGGGACTTTGCTTGTAATGATATTGGTTGGGTTTCCTCCTCTTTCCTTCGTGCTTCCGTTACTCTCTCATTGTTCTCCTTGGTCAGTACTGACAGGAAACCACAGCCAGAATCTGTTTCTGGGGACTCTAACAGAAGGCAGGAAGGATTTCACCAGAGATTTAACCAATTCAGAAACCCAATTGCACAATAACTCCAAAAGGTTACTTCATTTTTAGATTCCCATATTTCTTTTTATATTTATTTTATTCCTTTTTTTGTTTTACTTTCATACACCTTTATTTTTATGTACAAAACTGACACTTGGTCACACATTATAGCATAGAAAATAGAATGTCTATTCCCGAAAAAAGTTTGTTTATAAATTTTGATAGCTTTGGCTGAAATACTGGAGTTTTTATCAAGAGTTTATTGTCCCAGTAACCCTCTAAGCAGAGACCTGATTCTCCTTAGTGGAATCTAATCTTCTTTTATGAAGTCTAATTTGGAAAAAAGGTATATAATGAGAATGTCAATGTTCAAGAAAGACTATTTTAATTGGCTGTGTAGAACATCTTAAATGTTGATTCATTTGTATATTGATTTATATATTGACTAATAATATTTATGAAGAGATTACCATTTTAAGGCATTATTTTAGGATCTGAAGATACAGAAAAGATAAGCAAATATTGCAGATATTTGCAATAGTGACTGTGGGGCAAGACAGACACACTAACCAACCAATAAAAACAATATTTAAAAATACCAGGTAATAAAAAGTGCTATGAAGGAAGGAAATAAACACCAGAACTGAATTGTAAGTGTTAAAAACTACTTCTTTACATATGGAGGTAGCGTTGGACACCTGGATAATAATATATATAGTGAAGGAAGAAGCCATAAGAATGCTGGCAGAAGTATGGTCCAGTCAGAGGGAAACCCCAAGATGGGAGCATACTTGGTATGTGTTTGTAGAAAAGAGTAAATAGGCCAGTGTGACTGAAACACAGGGAGAGAGAAAAACAAACAAACAAAAAAACCCCACATACACACAAAAACACCAAGAACAAAGCAGAATAAAGGAACAGGGAATTAACCAGGGATTGGGTTAAGTTCCCTGTGTTAAGTTCTTTCTATACCTATTTTGTTGATAGTTATTATTATGAATAGATGTTGAAGAGAAATGCTTTCTGTGCGGATATTGAGATACTCATGTGGCTTTAACTTTCATTCTGTTAGTGTGGTGTACAACATTGACTAATTTAACTATGCCAATCCAACTTTGCATCCTAGGAATGTCTTTTACTTGGTCATCTTTTATAACCTTTATCGTGTGTTGTTAAATCAGTTTGTTAGTATTTTATTGAGGATCTTTGCATCTATGTTTACCAAATATTGGCCTGTAGTTTTCTTTCGTTGTGGTGTGTTTCTTTGGATTTGGTATCAAAGCAATGCTGGCTTCATAAAATGAGCTGGAAGTTTTCCTTCTACTCTATTTTTTGGGAAGAGTTTTAAAAGGATTGGCATTAATTCCCTTTTAAGTGTTTGCTGGAATTCAGTAGTGAAGCCGTTTGGTCCTGGACTTTTTTGGTTAGTTTTTTTTTTTTTCTTTGTTTTTTTAAGATTGTATTTATTTATTTATTTGACAGAGAGAAACACAGCACAGGAGGGAACACAAGCAGGGGGTAATAAGAGGGAGAAGCAGGCTTCCTGCCGAGTAGGGAGCCCGATGTGGGACTCGATCCTGGGTCTCCGGGATCATGACCTGAGCCGAAGGCAGTCGCCCAACCAACTGAGCCACCTAGGTGCCTCTTTGGTTAGATTTTTAATTCTACTCCAGTCTCCTTATTTATTATTGGTCTGTTCATACTTTCTATTTCTTTTTAATTCAGTCTTGGTAGGTGTGTTTCTAACAATTTATCCACTCTGGGTTATCCAATTGATTGGCATACAGTTGTTCATAATAGTCTCTTTTAATTCTTTTTGTTTCTGAGGTATTCATTGTAATGTTTCTTTTTTCATTGCTGATTTTCTTTATTTGAGTCTTCTCAATAGTTGATCTACTTATAGTTGTTTGTTGATTTTTTTATAAAAAAACTCTCATTTTTTATTTTTTGTTTGTTCTCTATTATTTATTGATTTATCTCTGCTCTGATGTTTATGATTTCTTTCCTTTTGCTAAGTTGGGGCTTAGTTTATTCTTTTCTTCCCTAGTTCTTCAAGGTATAGTAAGATTTTTTAGTTGAGATCTTCCATTTTAATCTAGATTATGACCATTATAAACTTCCCTCCTTTAAGTGTGATGAAAGGCTATCAAAAAGTTTTCAGCAGATTGAGGTTTACTCTGGTACTCCATGGTAAATGGACTGTAAGTTACTGAAAGGGTAGGCATGATAAGCAATTCATCCAAATTTTCATCTGAAACATTCACCATGCTTCCATAACACTGAAACCTTCCAGAAACAGAGAGTTTTCATAGATATTAATCCTCTTTGTGTTTCCTCTGCTCTGCTTCCCAGACCTCCTAGGTAGAAGAAGACAACACATTCTCTCTATCTCCTACAACAGAACCACACATGAGCTGCTCTTCTAATAACTATGAAAAAGAAAGATGTGCACGTTTCTGGGGGGTTGAGATACTAATCCCTTATCAGATATGTCTTTTGCAAATATCTTTATAAATGAGCACTCTTAAACATTGATATTGGGAGTATAAAAATGGTACAGCTTTTCTATGGGACGATTGGACAATAATTACCAAAAGCCTTAAACATGGTTAAAGTCTTTAGTAATTCTATTTCTAGGAACTTTTCCTAATAAGTAAACTGAAGTGCAGATAAAGATTCTATATAATAGTATTCATTGTGGAGTTAATACTGAAAATGACCTTGATGTCCAAAAATAAGGAATTTGTTAAATAAATATGTTACATCCAATATGATAGAACACTAATAGTTTAAAATGATGTAAAATAAAAAACATTTAACAGCAATAGAAAATGTTCTCCAGGGGCACCAGTTAAGTGTCTGCCTTCAGCTCAGTTCATGATCCCAGGATCCTGAGATCAAGTCCTATATTGGGCTCCCTGCTTAGCAGGGGTCACTTCTTCCTCTACCCCTTCCCACTGCTGTAATCTTCCTTTCTCATGCTCTCTCTCTCTCTTTCTCTCTCACTCACTCACTCACTCACTCATAAATAAATAAATAAATAAATAATATTCTTCATGTTTCATTAAATGAAACAGCAGGTTATAAAACAGTACGATACAATCACAATTTTTGATTTATGTAAATGCATAAAAGACTTATAGATCAGTGCTGTCCAGTAGGAATATGATGCAAGCCATACATTGATATTTAATTTTATTATATCCCCATTAAAATAATAAAAAGAAGTTGGTGAAATTAATTTTAACAATACACTTTAACCAAATATATTTAAAATATTACCACTTCAATAGATAATCGATATAAAAATTATTAAGGAGATATTTTATATTTTTTCATACTAAGTCCTTGAAATTTTTTGTGCTTTTTGCATTTATAGCTATAGCACAACACATTTCAGACAAGCCACATTTCAAGTGCTCAGTAGCCACATGGCTAATGGCTACCATATTGGGCAGTACATGTAAAGAATATCAGATATGGTCGATTTCTGCTTTATATTTTTGCTTTTCTATACATTCTACTTTTATAATCAGGAAAAGTTGGTGTTTTTATTTTTTTAAATTTTTGTTTAAATTCCAGTTAGTTAACATACAGTGAAATATCGGTTTCAAATGTACAATATAGTGATTCAACACTTAAGTACCAGACCCAGTGCTCAGCATATCAAATGCAATCCTTAATCCCTGTCATCTATTTAACCCACTCCCCTCAACTTCTCTCTGGAAACTATCAGTTTGTTCTTTATGAAAAGGGTGCAAAAGACATGAATAGACATTCTTCCAAAAAAGACCTATAGGTGGCCAACAGACACATGAAAAGATGTTCAATATCGCTTACCATCAGGGAAATGCAAATCAAAACTACAATAGGATATCACTGAACATCTGTCAAAATGGCTGAAATCAAAACCACACAGAAAACAACAGGTGTTGGCAAGGATGTGGAGAAAGGGGAACCTTCTTGCACTGTTGGTGAGAATGCAAACTGGTGCAGCCATTCTGGAGAACAGTATGGAGATGCCTCCAAAATTAGAAATAGAACTTCTATACAATCCAGGAACTGCAGTACTAGGTATTTACCCAAAGAATAAAAAAAAATGTACTAATTCAAAGGGATATATGCACACCTCTGTTTATAGCAGCATTAACTCCAACAGCCAAATAATGGACACAGACTAAGTGTCTTTCAACTAATGAATGAATGAAGAAGATATGGCATAGACATATATATACACACAATATACATTATGTATATGCATACACACGATGTATAGTATATGTATATACACACTATATTCTCTCTATATATATATTTGAATATTACTCAGCCATTAAAAAGAATGAAATCCTGCCATTTGCAGCAACATGGATGGAGCTAGAGAATATTATGCTAAATGAAATAAGTCAGGCATAGAAAGACAAATACCATATGATTTCACTCATATGTGGAATTTAAGAAACAAAGCAAACAAGCAAAGGGAATGAAAGAGAGAGTCAAACTAAGAAACAGACTCTTAACTACAGAGAACAAACTGATGGTCACCGGAGGAGAAGTGGGTGAGGGAATGAGTTGAACAGATGATGGATATTAAGAAGGGCACTTGTGATGAGCACCAGGTCTTGTATGGAAGTGCTGAATCATGATCTTGTACACCTCAAAATCATATTAGACTGCATGCTAACTGGAATTGAAACAAAAACTTAAAAAAAAACTAACCCACAACAACTGTACCCTGGGATTATAATTGAGAGGCAGTATATGCCAAGAACTCAGTATTGGTCCAGTTGATATTGTTTGTTTTTCATGGAAGATAAACCTATTTTTTCCTAGGTTGGTTGAAAAACTAAGACTTGAGCCAAATTTTGAAAGCTAGGTAGATTGCGAGGGGAGAGACAAGCAGAATCATGGCAGATATAGAACTAAAACAAGGTTTGGTTTATGAATAGTCTTTTTGGAACGGTGGAAATGTAAATAGGTATCACTGGTAGTCCTGTAGGTGCCTTAAGCAAGGATACATTGTGTGTGTGTGTGTGTGTGTGTGTGTGTGTGTGTGTGTGTGTGTGTGTGAAGTGAGATAACCATTGAAAGTTTTGGTTAATACTATTTCACAGAGAAATCCTGACATTAGAGACACTATTTTCTGCTAGCACTCTCTCTGGCCAGCACAAGGTAAAATGCAGATATTAATAGACTATTAGCATCATTATCACACTCATTGGAGTATCCATCATACTTTTTGAATTAAGCAGAAGTCATGGGACTCTTGGTGGAGCTGGGGAGGTGGATATTCTCTATAGAACATAGGTGCACGATGCATGATCATAAAGGTGATTCCATGGAAGCTCTGAGCAGAAAGGGAGCAGAATAAGGACACTTGGCAACTAGAGGAGGAAGGAGAACTGTAGCTAAAGGTGTGGAGAGCCAAATATACATTTGCCAACAACATTTTCAGAACCATGTGTTTTCAGTTTATAGAGACCTTTGAGTTTGGATAAAATGTTTCTATAATAAATGCTATTACAGGAAAGAAAAAACAGAGTAATGAGTTCCTAGCATAAACTATTCCAATTTCCAAAGTGGAAATCACTTTCTGAGATATTGAGAAAGGAAAAATAATGGCAGGTGCTGAGGTGAAAAAGAAGCCTGCTTAAAAATCATATTCAGATCAGTGTTATGATTTATTCATAAAGTGTCTGAGCTTATTAAATTGCCTTCAACTCTTTTAACACTTTTCAGTGTTTATGAAGCTGATGCATTATGTGATTGTGAGTACTAATACCCAAACCTTAAAAATATTGGGCCAATATTATGGGCATTTCCATTTTTAAATATTTCTCATTTTCATTGTGATGAGTTTTAAACTATTGCATTTGGTGGTTATGTATTGTTGTTCTGTCCTATGAATTTTCAAATTACAGTAGCTTTTCATCCATTTTTGGTTTTAAAAATTTAATAGAAATAAGTTATTTTTTAAAATTTTGGCATTATATTATTTAGAAAAATTTGAACTCTAAATTTTGTTAGCTCAATAAAGAACTTTATTATAAAGAAAGCAACTCATATAAATGTGATCCAGCATAGTACATTTATATAATCAAAATACCTTGTGGAAGATATATTAATTATTTAACTTGAGGATTGATCAAGTATGGCATTGGTACATACTATTTTCTTGCAATCGTGTGTGCATGTGAGTAATTTCACTAATTTGTCGATAAATTTTTAGTAGAATTGACTTTCAACAAAGACTTGTAGTCACAAATTGTCTTGAATGAATCTAATATAAATGGAGTCTGCCAGCCTTACTAGAGACGAATTATTCTAAAGTAAGAGAAAGAAATCTGTTTGAAACTGTAGCTAAACCTTTTCTAATTGATGACAGGTGTTGAGTTAATTGGTAGTTTAAAAAAAACACTACAGTTCAGACACAATTTCTTAATGGCTAATGCTGAGCACAGAAATGTTCTCACATTTTATATTTAAATATGAAGTTGCTTCTACAAATATGCCATATTCAACATCAAATGTCTTACTGTACTTGCACTGTTTAAATCTAACTACGGGTGGAGGCCTTGGGCAAACATTATCCTTTGCAAAATAGTGCGGATGCTTAAGAGCTTGGAGGGCACTGCTATCAATCCATTCCACATCCCTTAACTTTTTTATTCTACTCTTCTCTTTCTATATTTGACATTTTTATTGATGAATTAAATTTATAAAGCACCCATTTATTTATTTTTAAGCATTTACCTAATTCCCAGAGGACCACAGCTAAAAGTTGATGAAGTAGGCAGTTTGGCTAAGTAGAATGATTGAGGTAGCAGGATTCCCTTTTCACTTGCATCCCACTCTCGAATAATGGTTCAGTGATCCGAATTCTGAACTCCTAGATCTTTAGAGTCCCCTGTTAAAATGTAAATCCACTTGATAGAAGGTCAGGTTGTTCTTATTAGCCATGGAAACCTGGGCACATATTAGTTGGTCAGCATGTAAAAAGCAAACATGTGAGAAGAACACAAAACTGGAAGTTTTTATAGTAGAATGGATAATGGTAAGATTTTAGGCTTCTGATGATGCATACATGTCAGTCAAAGAAGAGCAGAAAGGTCTCAAAGTGGGGAAAGATGCCATAAGGACACACCTCACTTAATTCCCATTTTATTTAAAGTAAACTTAGCCTGATATGACCAGATAGAACCTAGTAGATAATTGTACTTACTGTTCATTAATTTCTTTCTTCTAAAAGCTAAGTATTGCAATAAAACTGCTCTATTAAGGTTTCTGACTGTTGAATTCCTGGTTAATTGAAGTTTGTGCCTCTTTTCCTTATCTGTATATTTATTTGATCAACATTATTTTTCTCCTAAAGATCCTTAGTGAAATATAATTTTTACTGCCACATTTTTAACTCTAAATATGGTCATGGTCAGATATTTCTTTAATTGAAAATGTATACTAATTCATAATTGATTAATATCAGATTGTAAGAAACAAAACTTCAAGTGCTCCAGGACAAATAATAACCTTTGTTTTTACCCTTTATTATTTCACTATATGAATAATATTCAATAAAATAGGTTTTTTTAGTATATGGATAAAGAATAACTAAATAGTCTGTAATTAGTAATTTTCTAAGTATTCTTTTTTAGAAGTACTTCTGTGAAAAGATAAGGTATAAATGTCATTGGCAGAATCTGAAGACCAATGAGGTCAAATATAGTCCTAGACTATTCCAATTCTGGCATCAATCTTAAGGATAGTGGTTCTTTAATTTGACAATATATTAGAAAAAAAAAAAAGATGCTTTATGACAAACTAAATTCTGGGCCTTGCTCCTGCCCAGACAAATCTAATGAGATTCTATGGAGACAGAGGCTAAGCTTCTCTGTTTTTTAAAAGCTCCTGAGAGCTTCATTTGCACAGTGGGGATTGAGAATTGTTACTGTAAGAGTAACAGGAAGAGGTGATTTATGGCTGTTCTCAAATTGTCTGCAATACAAAACTTGCTGATATCAAACTCTCCAAAGTTACATCCAGACTAGTAGAATGGCAATTCGGCATCACATCTGTAGAGACAATCATCAGTTTTGTTTTGAGGGAAATCTACATTTTTTGGTTCGCCTTAACTCCGAAGGATCATAATAGTATTCTGTGAGTGTCGAGAAGTCTTGAGCAGATCTAAAACATGGCCTTGATCCTAATGTTCTATCACATGTAAAATTAAAAAAAAAAAAAAAAAAAAAGGTTCTTCAATGTCATTGGCGACTACCAGGAACTCTAAGTATAGAAACCAAAATATTGTACTTGAACATAATGTATTGATCCAAATGTCTAAATTTGGGGGGTAAAAAATAAGTAATTTACTGCAAAACTTGAATTAAATTATTACATATACATGGACAATGCTCCAAGAAATGAACTTGTTACTTAATGAAATAGACATTTTGGGGAAGGTTTTTCAACTTGGATTTCAAAAGGCAATTTGTTCTTATCAATGGTCATTCTAAACGTTTATCTTTATTTTGCCTTATGACTTTGAAATGTCACTCAAACTCTGTTATATCCATTTCTCTTTCTACTTACCTGCATTTCCTCCTTACTTAATAGTTACTTCATATTGAAATGATAAAGTAATATTTTGAATTGATATTGTAGGGGAGCATAGGGTAGAAGACATTTTCAATACAAAATTCAATTAAATTACTCAAATATTTACTGAAAAAAAAGTTATGTAACAGGCCTTTTGCTAGGATTCAGGAATTCCAAAGAGCTAAGGGGCTCAGAATACTCCAGGGAACATAGACATGGTAATTACTTAGTTAAAAATACACATACATGCACACATACACAGAGAGATACAAGTTTTTTGAGAAATAGATAAAATTTTGGAAGGAGAGAGAAAGGAGGAAGGAAAGTAATTGATTTGATTTGAAATTTCAAAGCATCTGACAATGTATGTGAAAGGCAGTAAGAATTTAATGCAGCTCGAGACTCCTGCATGGCTTAGTTGGTTGAGGGTAGGACTCTTAATTTTGGTTCAGGTCATGATCTCAGGCTCCTGAGATTGAGCATGCACCAGGCTTCGTGCTGAGCACAGTCTGCTTAAGATTCTCTCCTTCTCCTTCTGCCCCTCCCTTCTACTCCCACTCTTTCTCTCAAAAAAGAGAAAAAAAGTTTTAATGTGGCTAAATTAGTATATGATTTGGGAGGGGGTGGGTGATAAGAAAATTCCCTGCAGAAAGACGTGACAAAAAAAATCAAGCACAAGTGGAATCCTGAATATATCAGAGGATAGGTGGAGGGTTTCTTCCTTTTTTTTTCCCCTTCCTTCTTTCCCTTCTTCCTGTTTACTTTCTAGATGATAATGTACTTTGAAATATTTCTCTATAAACACTGCAGCAGAAGTGTGTGTTTCGAGTGTGGCATAGAGTATCAGCTTATTCTTTAAGGGCAATCTTAAGAATCAATCTCTGCTTAAGTATTTACCCTAATCAAGATCCTCTACTTTGAAGAAGACATTCAAAGAGACTATCAGAATCTATATCAAGGGGTTTGTTAATTAGCATTAGGTATGTTAGAAAAGTTTTTCTTTAATGAAAACAAGTGGTGTTTAAAAGATATTGGTGAGCAAGATCGTGTGGACGGGTCAATAAGACTTTAAGTCAGGCCAGTTCCAGAGCTTGTGGAGGACTCCGGGCAGGCTCCGACGAACAGATGCCTGCTAGAAATATTTTTGCATCTGCCTTAGAGGAAATATCTGAGGCAAGAAGATTAATTCTGGACAAGGTGAGTTTTACTGGCCTTCCTGAAGCAGATTGTATCTATTTGTGTGTGTGTGTGTGTGTGTGTGTGTGTACGTGTGTGGTGTGTTTTAAGATTTTTTATTTGACACAGAGAGAAACACAGCTAAAGAGGGAACACAAGCAGGGGGAGTGGGAGAGGAAGAAGCAGGCTTCCCGCTGAGCAGAGAGCATGATGTGGGACTCTGGGATCATGACCTGAGCCGAAGGCAGACGCTTAACCACTAAGCCACCCAGGCGCCCCGCTATTTGTGTTTTATTTAATTTTATTTTGCATGCTGTGATTCAGTAGTTCCTGGTTCGACCCATGCTTGCATTGTCTCGCACCCCTTAGTAGGTGCTTTGTGAAAAAGGGCTGCCTTTGGCCAGAGAGCACCCCTACTCATCCAGAGAGCTTTTTGCTTGCTGCCTGTCTGATCCGGGCTGGGCCAGTTCACAGTTCACAAACACTTCCTTCCCTCCTTCCTGCTTTCCCAGCGTCTTTCTCTCTTTTCCTCCCTTTATCCTCTATTGTCTGTTACTTGTTTATGAAGTTCTTCCTATCTTCCTGGGATTGGGTGAAACACTAAGTGAAACTTTCATAATTGATGCTTGCATGGCCACAAAGCTTATTATGGTTAAGAGAGACCTGAGGTTTCCATGGCTACTTCTCGGAGTCTCCAAGCAGACACCAGGCAGTTTTCTATCATTTTGGTTGTGACGTCCACGTGATGGATGAAAATTAAAACTAGATAATGGATAGATAATATAGGCATCGTTTGCTTTGAGATACATGGATCTGCCCTGTTGCTGGTAATTCAGAGTAGTCATGCCAGGATTTATTTAGCAGTAAGACAGCCTAGAAAGCAGGTCAGAGAAGGAAGTTGTTCTGGCCTGAGCTGGCGAGAGCAATCACTGATGTTCGGTGGACAAACTACAGGGATTAGCAATCGGGGTCCAAAACAGTAGAAAGGTCAGAGTCCAAAGGACCCAGACTGGGAAAAATAGGAGATGACAATGAAGGGTCAAGTCCAAGTTAAAGGTTCTGGCTAATATAAGACGAGTCCTACTTCAGGGCCTTCAGACTCGAGACCAAGCCCTGGAGGCAGGGGCTGAAGTGACCTAACCACCTCTGCACAGGAAATTCCTTCTGTTTTTCCTGTTCATAATGGGCATGGTGACTGTCTGGGGCAATGACTCTATAAAGGGCAGAAACGATGTGTTTATGTTTTTCAACAGACCCTGAAGATATTCAGATGTGTTTATTCAATACAAGTAGATAATGGAGAGAAGGTCTTCAAACTTAAACTAGAGATAACTTGTTTGAGGGTATTACTTCAGTGGCTCAAAAAACTGTCACTTTGCTGATCTCATCATCCAGGCGGAAGCTCATCAAATATGA
Source organism: Spilogale gracilis (assembly GCA_004023965.1). Taxonomy (NCBI): domain Eukaryota; kingdom Metazoa; phylum Chordata; class Mammalia; order Carnivora; family Mephitidae; genus Spilogale; species Spilogale gracilis. Next base: position 16,451 of record PITA01014416.1, read on the forward strand.
TCAATACCTTAAACTCCTTTTGCATTTGAAGTTAGGGGATATAGAGGGACCAGATTAAAAAATCGTTAGATGTCTCAGAAGAATGAATTTTGGGGAGGAGTCAGCAAGCAGAGTAACAGTTCGCTATGTGTAACTGTTCTGGGAATTAAGGGGAAGAAATACAGTAGGGTTTGAAGGTATAATGATTAAAACTTTATTGCCTAAATCTCTGAATGACAGCTTACCACTTCCTCCAATTCTAAAGGTGAAATTTAAAATAAAGAAAACTTAAGAATGATTCATATCGGAAGAACACAAGGCTACAAATACAGACTCTGAAAACCTATAGACATGTTTTTCCTAGAATTTTGGCATGGCTACATCAAAATAAAGATAAAACATGTTCATTCAGGGGCGCCTGGGTGGCTCAATCGTTAAGCGGCTGCCTTCGGCTCATGATCCCGGGAGTCCTGGAATTGAGCCCTGCATCGGGCTCCCTGCTCGGTGGGAAGCCTGCTTCTCCCTCTCTCACTCCCCCTGCTCGTGTTCCCTCTCTCGCTGGGTTTCTCTCTGTCAAATAAATAAAATCTTTAAAGAAAAAAAATGTTAACTCAAACTCTAAGTTTGTCTTGGAACACTACACCAAAAACTAATGATGTATGAAGCATAACACAATAAAACAAAGAAACCTCTAAGTTTCTGAAGACCAGCGTTACCTCAGACATGGTTTTCTTTTCAAAGAGTAAAAATAGGTTCTAATATAATCACATTGACAGAAACATTAGGCTGAAATCAAGACAATTAAGTATTTCTACTTGATGACCTACTTCAGTTCTATTTAAGCTAGTTACAAATATTGAGATTAAATTTTCATCTGCTGCTTTTCTAATTGTTTTGAATATGAAGTTTAATCAGCAAAGATACCAAATATTTTTTCATAAAATACAAATGTAATTTACAATTTCTTTAAGTTTGGGACTTTTTCTATGTGATTGATGACTATAAAATGAAACTAGCCATTTAATCCAGTGGTTATCTGCAATCAGTTTGGAACATTTGGAGGTCATGAGTTTAACATCCTGGTCTCATGAAATGAAAGCCCCAAACCTGAAAAGTTAGCAGTGAGACTCATCTGCAGGCTATGTATACTATTAGAATAGAAGTGTTCAGATCTCTGTATTAAGGATGTCAGCATTTCCATTAAATATCACCTAGGTAAGGAGTTTAACAAGATTCAATCATTATATTTCTTCAGTTAGTTACTTAGGCTTAAACACTTGGCTCAAATATACATATCCGGATTATCTGACTGCTTCGATTAATGAGCATATTTAAATAAGATTTAATTCCTTTGCTAGATGTATGTGTCCTCTCTTTTGTTTCAGCTTCACTCTAGTGAAACAACCAAACTGTGCATTTTTAAAAGTTTAAGTTTCTGTCGTTGAGGAATTGTGTGTATGTGCCTCTTGAAGCGGCCTAATGTGAAGGATCATTTAAACAAAGGGTAGTTGCCTTCAAACTTTAGAATTCCTTGATAAAACATCTAGTTAAAAACAGAAACAAAAAACCAAAAACCCGAGGAGATTTAACACTAGGGGGCACTAAGAGCCTCTTGTAAATACTCTGCCCCTTCTTTTTCAAGCTGGATCCTGGTCATTCCCACTTTTTTATTTCTAATCTTTAGAAGATGGTGTCCTTCTCCGTGTTTGGTTAGTCAGTTTGTTTGTCAAAGGGCAAAAGATTTAGTGAGGAAATAGTATGTCAGTTTGTCTTTTCAGGACTGGGCATAATGAATCACAAGGAAAGATTCTGCCTTCCCGCACATGGGGACACCTGTTTCTCTTGCCTTTCATTTTTCAGTAAGACATGATCCGTAAGTAAGATATTTTCAGACATGACCAGTGTAATCCACCAGCCGAGCTCAAATTGCCAATTTCTGTTATGCATATGCCTAAAAGTGATTTCTTATAATAACTACTACTCTTTTTTTTTTTTTTAAGATTTTATTTATTTATTTGACAGAAACACAGCTAGAGAGGGAACACAAGCAGGGGGAGCGAGAGAGGGAGAAGCAGGCTTCCTGCCGAGCAGACAGCCCAGTGTGGGACTCGATCCCAGGACTCCGGGATCATGACCTGAGCCGAAGGCAGTATCTTAACCAACTGAGCCACCCAGGCGCCCCTATAATAACCTACTCTTAATGAACATAATTTTACTCTATAACTATGCAGTGATAATGATAACGAACATTGACTTAGCAGGTCCTTTGTAGCCAGCATAATGGGAAATACGTCAGTAGGATTTTCTCCTTTGATTTTGTACCACAGCCCTATGATGCTGAATTGGTTGTATTCTCTTTTTTGTAGATGAGGAAGAGACACTAGAAGATGAAATGACTTGTTCAAAGATAAAATTGTTAATAGGGGTGAGAAGAAGTCCAGAACCAGATGTCTGTGGTACCAAGGTTTCCTTAATTTTGTTTTATTGTACGTTGAACATTTGGCTTATATCCATAGTCAGCCCCAATTTAAAATACCCCTTCTCCTCTACATGTTAGACCCCATGTCCTGCTTTTGTTTCAGGAAAATATGGCTGTCATTTTTGAAAAAAAGCCCATAAAGCCAGAAAAAAACTCTACAATGTGCAGGCAATACATTCTATAATTTTAACATTTGGACAGATTTTTTTTGTTATTTCAAAGGGCCCAAGTGTATATGAATAATTTTTGGAGGGTAAAAAATGATCTCTCTATATATCTTGTCTAATGAGTTACTGAATCTGATAAACACCTATGATAGGTCAAAAACTATAAGGAATACAAGGCCATTGAGTGTCAGTTTCATTGTCCCTAAGAGACAATCTGTTAGAAATATACATGTAGGGATGCCTGAATGGCTCAGGTCATGATCCTAGGGTTCTGGGATCAAGCCCCATATCAGTCTCCCTGCTTAGCAGGGAGCCCACTTCTCCCTTTCCTGGTCCCTCTGCTTGTATTCCCTCTCTCTGTCATAAATAAAATCTTTTTTTTGTTGTTTTTTTTTAATAGTTTTTTTTTTAAGATTTTATTTATTTATTTGACAGAGAGAGACACAGCGAGAGAGGGAACACAAGCAGAGGGACTGAGAGAGGGAGAAGCAGGCCTCCCACCGAGCAGGAAGCCCGAGGTGGGGCTCGATCCTGGGTCTCCAGGATCATGACCTGAGCCGAAAGCAGTCGCCCAACCAACTGAGCCACCCAGGCGCCCCATAAATAAAATCTTTCTAAAAAAAAGAAATATACATGGGGGCACCTGGGTGGCTCAGCTGGTTGAACGACTGCCTTCAGCTCAGGTCATGGTCCCGGAGACCTGGGATTGAGTCCCACATCCGGCTCCCTGCTCGGCAGGAGGCCTGCTTCTCCCTCTCTCACTCCCTCTGCTTGTGTTCCCTCTCTGTATTTCTCTCTGTCAAATAAATAAGTAAAATCTCTAAAAAAAAAAAAAAAAAAAAGAAAGAAATATACATGTAAATATATATGGGTATATACTATATGTATATATAGTGTTGATCAAATGGATAATGAACAATGCATAGTTTTTTTTCTTGAAATCTCTCTTTCTTCTATATTTCTCCCTTTCCCCATTTTTTACAGCCTTATCCAGGTATCACTGTTATGAAATTCTTTCTTTGGCCACCTCAGGCCACAGTCATCTGCCCCATCACTAAAATTCTAATGCTGTTGAGTTTTGAGAGTCCTTCAAATATTCTAGATACTAGAACTTCCTCAGATACATGATTTGCAACTATTTTCTTCCATTTTTTAGCTTGTCTTTTTACTTCCTTGATGATATCCTTTGTTGCACAAACTTTTAATTTGATGAAGTCTGATGTACCTTTTTTTTTTGTCACTTGTGTTTTTGGTGTCATATCTTAAAAAACAGTGCCTAATTCAAGGGTATGAAGATTTATGCCTGTTTTCTTTTAAGAGTTTAATAGTCTTAGCTCTTTTACTTAAGTCTGTGATCCATTTTAAGTTACTCTTTAGATATGGTGTGAGACAAGGATCTAACTTCATTTTATTGCAAGTGCTATACAGTTATCCTAGCAATTTTTGCTGAAAACGCTGTTGTTTCCCTATTAATTTTTTTGGCACGATTGTGGAAAATCAGTTTACCATAAATAAGAGGGTTTATTTTTGGACTGTCAATTCTATTATATTGATCTGTATTTTTTAATTAAAAAATTTCATTTAAATTCAATTAGCCAACATATAGCATATCATTAGTTTCAGATGTAGTGTTTAGTAATTTATCAGTTCATATAATTTATCAGTTATCATAAAACACCCAGTCCTCATCATATCATGTGCCCTCCTTAATGTCCATTAGCCAGTTACTGCATCCCTCCAACCCCATCCCCTCCAGCAAGCAACCCTCAGTTTGTTTCCTTTAGTTAAGAGTCTCTCATTGATCTGTATGATTCTCCTTAGGCCAATACTACTCTGTCCAGATTACTGTAGCTTTGTAGTAACTTTTGAAATTGGAAAGTGTGAATACTCCAAATTTATTCTTCCTTTTCAATTTTTTTTTTTTTTACTATTTTAATCCCTTACATTTCTTTTATTTTTTTGAAGATTTTATTTATATATTTGAGAGACAGAGACAGACAGCATGAGTTGGGAGGGGGCAGAGAGAGAGAGGGCAGACTCCCCACTGAGTGGGGACCCCAATGTGGGGCTTGATCCCAGGACCCCAGGATCATGACCTGAGCGGAAGACAGATGCTTAACAGACTGAGCCGCCCGGGTGCCCCAATCCCTTGTATTTCTATATGGATTTTGGATCAGAAAGTTAATTTTCTGCAGAAAGGCAGCTAGGCTTTGACAGGTCAGTTTGAAGATCATTATCATATAAACAATATTAAGTTTTCCAATCCATGAACATGAAATGTCTTTTCATTTATTTAGGTCTTTAATTTCCTTTGGTGGTGTTTTACATTTTTCAGTGTAGTATGTGTTTCCCTTTTTAGATTTCATCCTAAATATTTTTTGATGCTATTAGAAAAGGAATCATTTCTTTAATTTTCCAGATTAATCATTGCAAGTACATAGAAATACAATGGATTTTTGTATACTGATATTGTATCCTGAATTATTAAATTCACTTATTAGTTCTCATACTTTAATATAGATTTCCGTATATAAAATCATGACCTCTTCAAGGAGAGGTGTTTATTCCTTTCCAGTCAGGATTCCTTTGTCCCATTTCTTCTAAATATAACCTCCAAAACAATTTTAAATATAAGTGGTAAGAGTGAATGCTTCACCTTATGCCTGATCCCAGAGGGAAAGCATTCAACCTTTTACCATTAAGTATGATATTAGCTATGGCTTTGTCACTGATGATCGTATCAGGTTGGAGATGTCTTTTATTGTTTTTTTTTTTAGTTTATTAAAGTGATAGGTTAACTTGTTGACTTGAGATCTTTCTTCTGTTTAAATACAGACATTTACTTATAAATTTCCACACTGCTTGTGCTGCATGTCATAAATTTTGGTATCATGTGTTTTCATGTATACTTGTTTAAAATATTTTCTAATTTCTCTTGTGAAGTATTCTTTATTGATTATTTAGAAGCATGGTGTTTAATTTCCACATATGTGTGACTTTCTCAAATTTACTTCTTGTACTGATTTCTAATTTTATATTTTTGTGCTGAGATAACAGATTTTATATTATTTCATTCCTTTTGAATTTTTTTGAATCCTCTGGTAAGGCCTAACATATAGTTTATCCTGGGAAATGTTTCATGGGCACTTGAAAATAATATGTATTCTACATAATTCCAAACCTATGTTGTTTAGAGTATGTTTGTCAGTGGTTTTCCATGGGGGCACTGCCACCCTTCAGATAGTAGTTTGCAAATTTGGGGGATGCGCAGTGGTTCTTATTGTAACTATGGAGGGCATTACTGATATTCAGAGCAGAAAATCATCACACAGATGTTCCTGTGCCATCCGTATGCCACACCCTGAATGGTTTGTAATTATAGTCCCCCAATGATGATAATTCCATCTGCAGACATGTGACTATTTTACTGTGTTTTCTAGGGTCGTGTCTTAGCTTAAGTTCCCATAACAAAATACCATAGACTTGGTGGCTTAAACAAAGACATTTATTTTCTCACGGTCCTGGAGGCTAGAAGTCCAAGACGAAGGGACCAGCATGGCCAATTTTTTGTGAGAACTCCCTTCCTGCCTCATAGATGGCCACCTTCCCATTATGTCCTCATATGGCCCTTCTCCTTGCTCTTAGAAATTTGCCAGTCCTATCAGATTAAGGCCCCACTCTTATGACCTCATTTAATGCCAGTTACCTCCTAAATGCCTGTCTTCGAATATAGCGACTTTGGGAGTTTGGGCTTGTGTTTGCACAGGTGGGGTTTGAAAGACACAATGCAGTTCGTAGGAGTCATAGTCGTAAGTGAATATTTAAATATTAAAATACATACTTTATAATATAGTTCTTTTATTTTTCTTTTGCACTGTAATTAGGAGCATCATTTTTTATTTGTGTTTTTGTTTTTGTTGTTTGTAATTGTGTGTGTGGGGGTTCATTTCCCTTCAAGATAGTAAGGGGGTAGTTTAAGCAGTAATTATTATAAAAGGAATTCTTTGAATCTGATTAGTCTGCTATGAAGTGATGCCTGACTGATTCCTGAGCTTTTGGTATCACTTACTATCATCTACCCACACAAAGTTCCTGGCCTGGTTGGTACTATTATCTTGAGCAGGAAGCCCAATGTGGGACTCGATCCCAAGACCCTGGGATCATGACCTGAGCTGAAGGCAGACACTTAATGGACTGAGCCACGCAGGCATCCCAACTTCATATAGATTTTAGTTCTAAGCAGCAGTATCTGTTTTGTGAAAATCTTCAATAAATTTTACTTACAGTCTTAATTACTAAATATTGTAGCTCTCAGTCATTATTCCAAACCCCTTTTGTTATAAACTTGTACTCCTGATTGAATAATGGTAGACACTTTGCTGACTGCCACAACACAAGTAGAAAGGAAAATTAAACACAAGGACTAACTTTTAAAAGGTTCTTAAATTGTAATTTTTTGACTTGAAGAAGTTAAGTATCTTATTTAAGGCATAAAACTAAGCCTTTTTGAGAGCCATAACCATGACACAATAAGTTATTTAATATAAAATAAGTACTGGACAAGATGTGATCCAAACTCCTCTCAGCCAGTTGTAAAATTATTTGTTTCCAGATAATTAGCAAGATGTTTTCCCTCACCTATACCAATCTTCAGTCTTTAGCTTTATTGATGAACAATTGTGATACAGTTAATTAAAACCTATGATCCATAGTCTAGTGCAGAAGCTTAATTCAAAAACTATTTATTGGATATTTTCTATCATAAACCAAACAATATTTACTTGATAATTTTAATTTTAATTCAGGATATGATTTCTTTGTTGTTTTCTTCCTTAAAAAATGCAGATTTTTTTTCTCTTCTCTGAAAGTCTAAGTATTTTAATTAAAGCTTTCTGCCTTTGGCACTTGGAAATCCCACCCATTTAGTTACAAAACTAAAACTTGTCGTTTGAGGCAAACAGCATTATGAAAATTAACCATGGATGGGATTTCACACACAGTCCATTAAAAATGAGAGAGTATCATATTCAGACATTCCTCTTTATGAATATTCATGGGAATAAATATTAAGATCAGATTGGTTTCAGGTTTTTAATGTGAATTTTGACATGTAAGGGCAAAATTTTATGAGGCAGCTATTTTGTGTTATACATACCTCCAAGATGAAGGAAAATATGGTATTATTTCTACAATGGATATACACTGAGGATGGTTTGCACATCATGGGTCGTTGCTTACACTATTAGATTTCTTTAACAGACAGCATGGATGCTATTATTACCTGAAATCTTTAGAAAGTGGAAAGTGAGAGGCGTTTGAAAATGCTGTGGAGGGAGAAAGTTGAAATGATGTTTTCTAAGCCAATAAGAAAATTACAAAATAAATAATATAAGATAGAAAAAAATGAAACTCAAACATACAGAACATGAAGTTGTTCAGAACAAAAGTATTTATTAATAAATATTTTCTGGAGAGTAAAATAAATGGGCAGTCACATAAATATGAGTAAGTGTGATTAAAATGTATCGCTGCACAGTATACATATTTTTATATGTCTTAGAATATAAGATAAGATATATAAAGATTTAGAAATATTTAGGCTTAGAAAGATTTAATTAGAAACTGTCTGAAGAGTTCCTGGTGACTCAGTCAGTGAAGTGTCTGCCTTCGGCTCAGGTTAGGATCCCAGAGTCCTGAGATCAAGTCCCGCATCGGGCTCCTTGCTCCGCGGAGAGTCTGCTTCTCCCTCTGCTCCTCCACCCGCTCATGTGCTCTCTCTCACACAAAAATAAATTTTAAAAACTGTAAAACTGATTTAAATTTGGCTACAAATTTCAATTTCTAACTAAATTCCTTATCAATTATTATTGAATGTATCTTAAACGTCCACTTTTCTTTTTCCTATGGCTTATTTGTTTGTGTGGCACATAGCGAGCTGGTATTCTTCAGAAACCGATTAGAATCAAAACCTTGCAAAATAAGCTCTCCAGATAAGCTTTAATCAGTGAAATGAATACATTTATCAATTATACACGTACTTGAAGAGATAAAGAAACTCTCCCATAAGGTAAAAAAGTAATGGTAGGCAGTTTGCTAAGACAACAAACTGGAATGTCTCATCTAAAATTTTCCAAGATGATAAGAAAATAGGTATTGCAGTTAACATAATCATATTTCTTTACTAGCTTAATTATGCTCACTTTCGAACTGCCTTATTAACTCTTACTGTTGAGGCTGAAGAAAACTAAACAAGCCTAAACGATCAGCCCTCTGGAGGCTTAGATTTCAGAGTGTGAAAATGAATGTCCTATCTGTTGCATTACGCCCTCTAAATAAAACCCTGATTACCTATGCACAAAGACCACAGAGAGCACAGAATAAAATTATGAAATCAGTTATGCAATATGAATTTAGAACAGAGGCAGCTCTGCCCAAAGAACCCAGGAGGAAGAAAGGACGTCCCCACAAGGGCAGGGACACACAGAATCACTGCAAAGCAACCAAGAACTCTTCAGTGCACTCTACATTGGCTGTCCTTTTAATGAGCTGGCTGTAATTTTCAAAAGCATTCGCTTTTGTAAGAAGATTTATAAACTCATTCTAATGGGGTCATTTATTAATTTGCCTAAAGATCATTTCTTATGACAAAAGCATAATAAATTTGACTGGATACATTTTTAAATAACAGAGTCTGAAATTATCCATTATTGTTTTAATTTCCCAAACATTCCCATCGTGTATTGTGCCAAAATTTCCCCAGTTAATCATCTTTTCTTATCATTAGATTATTAGAACTCTAAATCCAATAAGGTTTTCTATCACTAGTGTGATAGTTTTATACATATATTGCTTTCAATTTTATTTTCTTTATTTTATTAAAAAGATTTTACTTATTTATTTAAGAGAGAGAGAAAGAGAGCATGAGAAGGACGAGGGATGGAGGGAGAAGCTGACTCCCTGCTAAGCAGGGAGCCCTGTGCAGGGCTTGATCCCAGGACCCTGAGATCATGACCTGAGCTGAAAGCAGATGCTTATGATTGAGCCTCCCAAGCACACCTTATTTATTTTTTTAAAGAATTTTATTTTCTTTAGTTCTACGCATTAATTTTATTCTGAATGAAAGACTGCCTGATCACCTTATTTAAAATACTCCAGTCTCCAAGGCTAGTACTCTCTCTTTCCCTTACCTACTTTATTTTTCTTTGATGCACTTACTACCTTCTTTGTTGGTTTTTTTTTTTTTTTTTTTTTGGTCTTTTGCTTTTCAGTAGAAATTAAGCTTCTTAAGGACAGGGACTTTATTCAATGGTGTCACCTTGGAGCTTAGAATAAATTGTGTTTGGCATATTGTGGGTGCTCGATAAATATTTGGTGAGGGAATGGATAAAAAGGTGAAAGTTGAACACAGTGAATTCATTTCAATGTACCATTTTTATGACCTAACGATCAACTTTAGTGCACATCCACCTGGAGAGCTACCCCATGGCTTTTCTCTATGATCATTCCACACTCTCATAGTTTGGACCTTTATTTAATACTCAGACCCTGCATTGACTTCTTCGTGGTTCTTTTTGGCTTTAGTCCTGAAATTTCAGTTTTAGTCCACCTCCTCAATTCTGCTGGTCATCTTTTAAAAACAAAAAAATAGACCAGGTCACCACTCCAACCTCAACTCTTATCAGTTTCATGCCCTGACAATGACCCATCAGATTTTGTAAGAATGTAAATTCCTGTTATGTTTTTGGAAAGATTAGATGATATCCATTAAAATATAAAGCATGCATCTTCCTTGTCTCAGCAGTATGATTTCTAAGGATCATTTTTATTAAAGTAAAAGTGCCAGTGTTGATCCTTCTGGAGATACACAGGAATCACAACTTGCTTGTAACTGTAACAAATTGGGGGAAAAAATCTAAATCTGAATGCCTATCAAAAGGCAATGGTAAGTTAGTATTATGGATCATTATGTTTGTATCACAAAGAATGAGAGATATTTACATGCTAAACAGAAAGAATATCCATGCATACATACATAGCTAACTGGGAGGAGAAATTAAGTTTCAGAATGTCTTAAGTATAATGTCATTTTTTTAAGAAGAGAGAGAAGGAAAAAGAGACAGAGAGAAAGAGGGAGAAAGAATGCTATGAAGGTAGATTTGAGCTTTAAACCTGACTTCCTAATTATACTAATAACCATATTAAAAAATGTGTTTTTGGCCAATATCTCTTAAGTTAAATCCATAGCTTCTTGCTCAATTATAATATATGTGCTTTAACAATGTAAGAAATATAGAATAAAGATGTAGGAAGGTCTTCAAAGTATAAACATCTTTTTGTTGTATTGGTGAGAAAACTAATGTTTTTTATAGAGAAATTAAGTTATTTTTTATTTTATTTTATTTTTTTAAGATTTTTATTTATTTGACAGAGAGAAACACAGCCAGAGAGGGAACACAAGCAGGAGGAGTGAGAGAGGGAGAAGCAGGCTTCCCGCAGAGCAGGGAGCCCGATGTGGGACTTGATCCCGGGTCTCCGGGATTATGACCTGAGCTGAAGGCAGTCGCTTAACCAACTGAGCCACCCAGGCGCCCCGAGAAATTAAGTTATTTAAGAAAAGTCACATAAATAGTTAAAAATGGAATTAGTGATAAACTTATAACTCTTGACATTTAGACTGGTAATTTTTCCCATGAGATTTATTGCCTCTTAAGGAGAACATTTACTTCTTGCTTGGGCTTGATTTTGCTTAATTGTTATTGATTATCCTGTCGATTATATTCAGAACCAGTGAATACCTTATCAAGAATAAAAATGTTGCAAAAATCCAAATAATAAGATGTGTACTGATTTAAGTTGAATAAGGAACTATAGTTTTTTTTCACAAAAGTATGATTAAAATTTTTAATTAGATAGGATATAAATTTTAATAAATTTTAACACATTAATCACATAGAAAGTATTTTAAAGTTATACAAGCTCACTGTGAAAATAAAAAAAAAATGCCTAAGCTGATATTGTAAATTAAACTGGGTGTTGTTATGACTGTCATGACAGGTAATTCAATATGCCAACTGGTTTGTCTGATCAATTATCACCTGGCAATATAGCTGCGATTTCATATTCGCCCATATTGCATACTGTCTGGTCACAGGCTCAACTTAGAGTGTCATAAATAACTTCTATTTAGTTTTTGTATTTGGGATATATGTGGATCTGGACAAAACACAAGCTGGATGAAATGCTTAAGTATTTATAGTTTACCGTAGACTGTTCTCTGCCATGCATTAATGACTGTATTTAGAATAGTTTCTGATTTATTTAGAGCTTCGCAGCTGCATTTTTATCAGGTAAAATATATGAGTTCTCACATAGCAGGAAGTCCTGATGATAGACTACTGTAAAGTAAAGCCATCACCATCGTCCTGGTTAAAAAAAAGAAGGATAAACAACAAGCCAAACTTTTTTGTCTGAAACCCTGATACTGTTATTCAGCATGTCTTCTCCAGAGCGCTAATTGTTCAGGATAGGTACAGGTGTTAATTTAAAAATAAGATGGGGAAAGGCGCTTTGTGTCACTTATGTTTAGAACAGCCAGATTTCTCATGGCATTTAGAACGAGCATTTTAACAGAATAGTTTACACCGTCATTGCTAATCTTATGCCATCTTTAAATTGTTCTTTGTTTATCAGAGAATCTCACAAGACCGGTGTGTTCTGCAGGATGAGCATTGGGAAAGACTGGTATGGATACATTTCTTTGAAGCACTGCATATAATTCAGGGGTGGCAAATGGCGATGGTGGAAAACGATAACCAGTACAAGCCATGGACTTGATGCTCTACTAAAATAAGTCCTCAGTGACTGCCCCAGCAAGGTCAGCTCAATGCAGAAATGTCATGGATACCAACGTAAAAGTAGACCATAAGATAGCAAGGAATATTATATAAGGTTCATTCCGTGATGAACTCACAGTTGGATTTCAGATTGTGTCTGAAGCAGGTTGTTATTGCTTTTGTAATCATGAAGGAAAGAAAAGAGATAGTTGTTGATAATTAAACTAAAAGTTGAATACATCTCATAACATTAAATGAGTTAGTATTGGTAAAGTACTTTGAAGCATGTCTGGCACATAGGAAGAGCTGTATAAATGTTTGTTAAATAAAATAATATGCTGGGAGGAGAGGAGAGAGATCCAAATAGTTTTGAGTTATGTGCACATGGAGAGGTATTGCTGAATCCAAGCTGCGTGTGTATCAAAACATTTAAATATGTCTTTTCCTCTTATTTGAAATTTTAAATAGTTTATTATTGACATTTCCACCATGATTTACTTTCTCCTTCAATTGATAATATTATATTCAAAAAATAATCTCAGACCTCTCTTTTAATAAACAGTAGAGCTTCAATTGATACCTATAAATTCACATAATGTTTTAAGCATTTTTTTAAAGATTTTATTTATTTATTTGACAGAGAGGTCACAAGTAGGCAGAGAGGCTGAGCAGAGAGCCTGATATGGGCCTCGATCCCAGGACCCTGAGATCATGACCTGAGCCGAAAGCAGAGGCCTTAACCCACTGAGCCACCCAGGCGCCCTGTTTCAAGCATCTTTGTTGCTTGCAATAGAGTAACTTCATATTTTATAAAGTCTTATTATAATGATTAAATTATTTAATGATTAAATATTAAATTATTTAAAATGTACAGATATATCTTTGTATAAGTGTTCAGTGGCAATCTATGTAGAACTTGCTTTTGTTTTACTCTGAATTCACCAGGCCAATAACAAATAAAGTCAGTGAAGCAAACGCTATGGCATATAAGGAAAAAAATACTGGCTCTAACTTTCTAAACTAGAGACAAAATGATCCTTGGTACTAAATTTCTATGTTTGTGTATTCTTATATACTATTTCTATAACTTAGGCCTTGGACAACTATTAAATACTGAATTAAATTAGATTCTAAGTTTCTCTGTATCTATTCATTTTGCTTTGTGTGCATTAAATTATTCCATAGGAATAAACATTTTTTTTTAAAGATTTTATTTATTTGGCAGAGAGAAACACAGCCAGAGAGGGAACACAAGCAGGGGGAGTGAGAGAGGGAGAAGCAGGCTTCCCGTGGAGCAGGGAGCCCGATGTGGGACTCCATCCCAGGTCTCAGGGATCATGACCTGAGCCGAAGGCAGTCGCTTAACCAACAGGCGCCCCAGGAATAAACATTTTTACTGAGTCTTCAAAGCATGAACTATAGTTAACTATTTGGTGAACTATTATCTTACGTTTCCTCTTATAATCACAGATACTGATATGAAATATTCTCAATTCAAAAGAATCTTATTCTAATGAAAAGTAAAAAATTATTAATAATTAGCATTTTTTAAACTCATAATTAAATCAATTTATGGGTGATATACAAAAATTTTCATCTATGAAGAAAATCATACTTTATTCCTTCTTGTGAAGATATCTAACTTTCTTGGGGTGGGATGTTTCACATTAGTAGTACCTTTTGAAGATCTAAATTGCTCCAGGGTACAAGATCATTTACATGAGAGAATCTTTTATTAGTAATTTAAGACCAGCGTTGTTTTCTAAAGAAAAAGGTCATTTTTCACACTTGAATTATAAAGTAACTCAGCTCTACTAATAAACAGATGAGAATAAACAGTGTCCAATTAATTCACAACTGAAAATAGAATAATTTGCCTCTGCATCTTCAACTCACGAAACCTGATTCCTCTCTGAACTCAGCATGTGCCCCCCCCCCAAAACTTCACGCAAGTACCAGGCAGATGTCTTCTCACTGCCTCGCGCAGTAAGGCTCCCTACTTAATTAAAGCACCCTTCTTGCAGCTGGACTTTTTGGCTTTTGACCTATTTCTCTCTCTCACTCTTCCTTCTGCAGCTTCTTGTATATGTAGGTAGTACATACATACATACACTATATTTATGATGTGTTTATTCTTCCAAACTTATAAAAAATATATCATGTAAGTTCTGCTTATAATTACTTTTCCATAGTAGTTGACTTGAAGGTTTTCAATGATTATGTATACTTACAGCAAATTGAAGAAGGCTTTTTAAAGTTTTATCAGTCTTTAAAAATATTTATTTATTTATTTGAGAGAGAGAGAGAGAGAGAGAGTGCACATGAGCAGGGGGAGGGGAAGAGGGAGAAGCAGACTCTTTGGTGAGCAGGAAACCTGATGCGGGGCTCAATCCCAGAACTCGGGGATCATGATCTGAGATGCAGGCAGATGCTTAACTGACTGAGCCACCCAGGTGCCCCTGAAGAAGGCTTTTTAAAAATGAGTTCAAGGGTGCCTGGGTGGCTCAGTTGGTTAAGCAACTGCTTTCATCTCAGATCATGATCCCCGAGTTCTGGGACTGAGCCCCACATTGGGCTCCCTGCTCGGCGGGAAGCCTGCTTCTCCCTCTCTCACTCCCCCTGCTTGTGTCCCTCTCTGGCTGTGTTTCTCTCTGTCAAATAAATAAAATCTTAAAAAAAAAATGAGTTCAGGAAGGATGTTATTCTCAAGAGTCAAAAACTAATATTCAAAATGTGAAGAATTTTTCTCCTAAAAATATATTGTCAATACTGGCTGTCTTTTGCCACCCTGCCAGTTTGTTAAGGAGAAAATAAACCCGTAAGTAAGTTAACAGTAGGAGGCTGTTTTTTGTTCTGACGCAGGTAGGAGCTGGATGTGATAGAGAGTCTGGATCCTGGTTTTTTTTTAGGTGTTCTGTAAGTTAGGGTTTGGTTAGGAAAACAGATAGTGTGCTAACATATTTCAAGTAGGAAGGGACTTAAAATAGGGAAATTGAGGCATATAAAACCATCAGAAGTGTGAGGGAACTACATCAGAAACGCCAATACTGATGTTTAGGAAATAATAAATCAGACAACAAAGAGAAATAAAAGGCAGCCAAATTGGTAAGGTAGAAATACAATTTTCCCTATTTGCAGATGACATGATACTATATATAGAAAACCCTAAAGATGCTGCCAAAAAAACTACTAGAATGGATAAATGAATTCAGAAAAGTCTCAGGATACAAAATCAATGTAGAGAAATAATGAATTACAAAAACAGCAGGGAAATACCCCAATGATTACAGCTGTCTGCAGCCCTGAAGGGAGTGATTTTCAGGTGGATGCCGAGAAGCCGTGGCATCTTGTTTAACTGCCAAAGTTCTTATGCCTCCACAGCTCTTGTTGGAAAATTAATGGTTCTATTTGTCTTCCTCCTTCCAAATCTTGCACATGGAAAGTACACCAGAACCCTGCTATTGAGTAAGTCTAGAAAACATCATTTCCAGTCTTCCAGTCCCTGCAGTACAGGGACAAGTTTGGAAAAGATAGGACAGTGCTGACTACCAACATATAATAGGTGTTAAAACTGGTCAAACTGTATTGATGCTTAACTTAGTGGAAGAGGCTATTTGTAAATCAATGCAATGAACCCATTGATGCCACTATGCCATGAACTCAGTGTATATAACTGGTTGAGGAAGGAGGACTGATTCTTACTTTTGGCAGTCCTTTTCTAATATGAATAAGAGGATATTGTCAAGAGTTCTACTGTAATTCCGACCATGAAGTTTCATTCTATCAGATAGAGACAATAGAATGTTAATTTCATATAATGAGGCTGAAACGTGACTTTCTTCTGTATCAGTGAAAACTCTTCTGTGCTCTTAAGGCATTGTGCCTGAACATGTTTTGTTATTGTTTGTTAGCATGCTCAATTCTGACTTTTTGGGGATGGATTTCACCATCAAAAGCTAACAGTCTATAAGGGTTAATAGTGTCAAAGGCGAATTGGTGTACAAATAGCTACAGGATGGGAAAATTGAAACATGGCAAACAAGTAACAGTGTTGTAAGTATCAGTTATGAAGAATCAGCTCTAAGTATCAATTGTGAGGAAAACACTGGGCTTCGTATTACAATTTCAAAGAGAATAAGATGGCTCTGTGACTTCGTTCCAGGTGAGCTATGCCTGGTGGAGAAGTTTACAGGTTTGAAAAAGAACCAGTGGACATGTAATGATGTAATGATACCAACCATTCATCTGTACATACCAGAGATCTTATTAAGGGTAGTGTATGGAAAAAAGGTTTGTGAAAGTCAAATGTTGAATATTTGCTTCTGTGAATTAAGGATTAATAACCCATGCCTCATTTCTGTGCATTTATTGCACTAATGTGGTGAACCTGAGAGAACTTTCAGGGCTTATAAAAGTGCCCACCTTACAGCAAGTAGCTGCTTAGGAAATGGAAAAATATGGTTTGGTTATCTTCTCAATAATAATACAAACTACGCATGAAATTGTCAGACCAGACTGGAAATTATTAAACTAGAAAATCCTGATCATTGGCAGCTTGGGACCTGCTAATGGTGTCACAGAAGAACGACCCTCATATCCCTAATTCCATTAATGACAGGCATATTTTTAATTTGGAATCCAATTAGGCAGCACTGTTAGCTAAGAAAAGAAGTGCATTATAACCCTCCTCAGGGCCATAGCCTAGACGCCTGCATTTTTTGTGACCAAGGGCATACGTTGGCAGAATAGACGGGTCCTCGCGGTTTGTAGCGATAATGGCAGGACAAATCTATGGGAATCAATTCCTAATGGCTTGGTATACTTGAGAAAATCTCTGAGCGATCCATTAGCAAGATTTGAGACTGATCTGCAAGTAATGGCTCCCAAATAAGTAAGTGAGTCAGTCCCAGAGGAGACAGCATAGGACACACTGACAGCAAAACTTGGATGATACAATTAGAGAATGGACAAGAAACACATTTGTCTTGGCCAACTCGTCTAAAGATCACTGGTGCTCTTTATGAACATTAATATTGGAACACAGTGTATATCCTTTGTAGTTTGGTATCTATACTCATGTTTAAGTTCATATCTAGTAAAATAATATCATTACAAAATGTTGATTAAGTCCTCTTCACGTAACAAAGACCAGGTCTCAGCTCCGTAATTAGGACGCAGGTCCAAAGTAGACTCTACCTCACTTGTACTATTTCATGATTCTGGTGAGCAAAAGAAATGAAATGCAGAATACTGTACCAATAACATTCATTTAAGTTTGGGCATGCTATATATCATCCTTACCAATATTTGACCCAGCTTATTGTACAAATTTGCCATAGGAGTTAAATTACTGATAAGTTTATAAAAAGCATTTGTTGTTATAACAGAACTACATCTTCCAAGACTGAAAAAAAATGTTTGTATTGTTGTAGTAGAGAATTTTGGATTTCCTTATTTGTTAAATTACTTTCACATAAGGGAATCAAAATTTTTTTAAGACACAGTCATTTTTTCATGAAAGTCCTCATGCTAAATAGAGGTATTTTGAGTAACATTATTTTCAAATCCCACATTTGAAGAAAGACAAGCAGCTAGAACAAAATTGAATTGATTGTGATATCTCAAACTGAAGGAATTTATGATAATAACACATAAATCATCTGGAAAAACTTCAAAAAATAAAAATTTATTATCTTTGGATTTTTTTGAATCTTTTTAAGCGATGGCTGTTACAGGATGTAACGATAATTTAGATTATAATATAGAATATATAAGTAGATATTATTTACTTTTATATGATACCATAAGTACACATTTAAAGCACAAGTACTATGTCATAGTAATTGAGAGAGCGCTGCATTTTTACGGACATGGAGAAGACATAGCGATAAATACATTTTACAATTAATTCTTGCAACTTGAAAACAGGGAACTCACTCATTTGGGAATATTGAGTAGTATATTCCACTCTAGTAAAAACTCTATTCCAAGTATATTTGCTCAGAGACCATATGGGGGGATTATTCAGAGGACCCCTTCCTAGTGTGTGACAAGGTCACCATTTCCCAAAGTCAATTCCACAGAATATTACTTGATCTATCTATCATCTATCATCTATCATCATCACTGATTGTGCTTTTGAGTGTGTTAGTCTTGAATAGGCTAACCGACATTGCGAATCTCAGAGAACAGAATAATATAGGCACAATTTTTAGGGACTTATTTGACTTTTTGACCTCAGAAACCCCCTTCAATGCTTTTTTCAACATAGATTCTCACTGGACTTATGCCTATTGAAACGCTAAGTACTGAACTAGATTTTAATCAATAAGGCCTTTGATAGAGATGACTCTTCTCCTTTGTTGCACTGAAGAATTTGCTCACACTTTCTATTGATAAACCCCAAAATTACATTTGATTTAGTGGAATCAAGAAAATACAGCCACAATTTGCATGATGGACTGTTTTTTTTTTAAAGATTTATTTATTTATTCAACAAAGAGAAACATAGCGATAGAGGGAACACAAGCAGGGGGAGTGAGAGAGGGAGAAGTAGACCTCCCTCAGAGAGCCTGATGTGGGACTCGATCCCGGGTCTCTGGGATCATGACCTGAGCCGAAGGCAGTCACCCAACCAACTGAGCCACCCAGGTGCCCCTGCATGATGGACTTTTAACTGTAACAAGATAAAAAATCATGGAGGAGGATATTGACACATTATATGATTACTTCTCTTGCTGTATTGTGGATATATTTGGGTGGCCCAGCAAGCCTCCCTTCTTCCCCTAATTTGGTATAAGTTGTGTAATTGCTTCTTTAGAAATTTGCAAGGCCAAATGCTAAGAGATAAAGCCAGGTAGTCTGACTGAGACCATCTCCTTCTTCTTCATTACCTACTTTGGTTTAAGTGGGTGAGAACACAGCTTTGAGGAAGTACTGTGGAAAACAGGGAACACATAGAAATAAGTGGGCTTTTTTCCCTCAAAGTTCTTAAAAATGCACATTAATTCTCCAAAGCTGATAAGCACTCTAAACATTTGAGAAAGAATAAAAAGTAAGGAATGGAGTCAATTTAAAACAATAGTTTGTAGAGATATATGGAAGAAAGAGAGAGATGAAAATAATGGTTCTTTTTAAAATTTTATGACTTCAACTCTTGTGAAGTAAGTGATCCATAAAACTGATGCACCTTATAGAATAAATCTTGTAGCATTCTATACAGAGATAATCATTGCTAAATTATCTTCCAAGAGTATTACATGATAATGAGTTTCTTGACAGGTGAAGTAAGGTCAATTAACCCACAAGAAAAAAAAAGAGTAAAATAATTCCTTGTTTTAAGTTTGCTCCATTCCTTCAAAGGAAAAACATTTTGCCAAGCAGACTATCTTTTTTACAGATGTAATAGTTTGGTCTCCTGCACCCAGGCAGGCAAGCTCAGTTCAACCTCAGAAATGATGGTTGTTCTATCTTTGACTGTGGCAAACTATTGTCATCTTGGTGTGGGAACAAGAAGAGGAATCCAGCACATTATTTTGTTCCATTTTATTTTCCCACTGAGGCATAGCAAATAATGGCAGAGGAAGGATTCAAGATTCCAGTTCCTAAATCCAGGCTATTATTATTTTAAATCTGGATTGAAGGAATAATGCCCATGTACTGGATTGAAGGAATAATACTATGTACGATGCAAATAAAGGAATTAACATTAATATTATTGGGAACACTCTGAATAATTTTCTATGGAAAGCAAACTGATTAGAACTCATTGTCACCAAATGCTTCTGGAAGCTGAAAGGTGTTAACACCATACCCAAGTCAGCATTTAATTAAGCCAATACTTACTTCTCTGTAGCAGTGTATGTCAGAATCTATTTACATCAATTACTTCCGAATCTAATGGCTTATCAAATAACATTAAGAACCGATAAGTCCTGAGGAGGTGACTAGAAAGCCAATAAATACAAATGTTGTATTCACAGTATTTTGATGTCACAAATCCCAAACTGAAACTGTTATCAAGTGAAAAGAATCTGCTGTTAAATGACTTAAAATGAATGCCTGCTTCGAGCTTTAAACATTTTGTAGGGGAAACTTGGCAAGATGTTTGTTCTTATTGATATATAAAGATAATTTTAAGAAGAAAGAGTTTAATGCTTCTGTTGATTTGTTTCTCTGAATATTTCAAAATAACACCCATCCCTCCCCATTCTCAAGGGCTCTTCTGGGACATCCTACTATGGGGAAGCCCTTCACTGGCAAGTGCTGTAGCCATTTCCCCCAGATGCTACGATTTCAGCTCTCTGATTTTCATGATTTCTGCCTAATGAGTCACACCTGTTTTGAATGCAGAGAAAATATGTCTATGAGTACAGGAATCACACTGTACACTGAGGATTCCACAGGTGGTATACAAATATATTTTGTATCCACTGTGCTCTTGGGACAATAGGGTATACTATATAATTAAGCTTGTGCCATTGTAGGGTATTGTAGACATTGTCTATTAGCTCAGTTAATTGTTAAAAAAACAAAAAAGAAGAAGAAGGAAAAACCAGAGAACATATCACTCCTAGATATCCATATACCTTTTAAAAAATACATACATTTTTCATATATTACTAATTTGATGTCTTCTTTAAAAAGATACCCAAGAATATACATTATATAGGTAAAATAAGTATAAACTAAGTAACATTTTTGAAGAATTCTTAATTTAACTGATCTAAAATACATAGTGACAATAGTAGATTATAATTGCTTTATGTTTTTGAAATTTTCATTTAATACTCTGTAGTAAGGTGGATTGGAAATCCTGATTCTAAGTTTTGTATGTTTCTGCACTTTATCATAATAGCTAACATATCTGCAAAGTTTACTTCTAAAAGATACATAGATCTGAAAAGTTGTAAACCATTGATGAGATTTATTAAAGCAGGACAACTCATTTTTTCAATTATATAAACCATAACTTTTAAAAATAATTGGCCCTAATGTTTTAACTTTTCTGCTCTCAGTTTTTCTTTCAAGTTTATTGTAATGCTAATGAGTTTTTTTATATATCTAAAGAAAGCTTTCAAGACCCACTAAAAGTCTCCTTTTAAAAAGCTTAAAAAATTCCACTTTCAGGTCTTTAAGAATAGATTTGAGTGGTTTAGAAATGGTTCATTTTTTGTTATTAAAACCAAAAATGATTTGAAATATTTTAAAGATAATCTCTCTATAGCAAAAGTTTTCTTTTGCTTATTCTTATTTTTTAAACAATTTATTTTTGAAAGAATAGATTAATTTTTTTGTTAAAACTCATTTTGCAGATTGAAGGAAATCATACCAAAAAGTACAAATTGTATAATCCCAATTATATGACATTCTGGAATTCTGGAAGAGTCAGACTATGTGATAGAACACAGATCCATGATTGGAGGGGTTAGGGTTTTGGGGGATGTGTGCTGACTACACCAAGGGTCACACATGAAAAATTTTAGGGTGATGGGACTGTGTTGTATAACATGCTAATTAGAAGATGTGATATTGCACAGGTCAAAGCCACAGAGTGTACTGAACTGTAAGAAATTTAAACATCAACCATGATGTCAAGGATCTCAGGATAGGAGTGAATCACATGTGGATGACATTGCTTTACTGAAAAGGCAGGAAAAGGAGGCTGGCCTAAGTAACCTGGGAAACCATTGTTTTTGACTAATTGCTATAAGACTACTGACACAATGAACTTATAGATAAACACCCTATACCATTTGGTAAATTTATTTCCCAATGAGGCATGTGATAGTTCTAAAACTACTGTAGGTGTGTACTGAAGTTAAATAAATAAGTAAATAAAATGTAGATAATGGTAATCAAGTTTCTTATTGTCAGAAAAAGAAGTTATAAATAAATGAGTGAGGATTAGAACAACCCCTGCAGTGCTGGATTAGAGTCAGAAATACCAGTGTGAACTCATGTTTATTTAATATAGGTACAAAGATTATATAGATGTATGTATACATTGGATAGTATATGCATTTGTTCACTAGCTCTCTCCAAGGAAGTCCTAGAGGCGATAGTAATTCCTGGACTTATTTTGTAGATGCCATTCTCCAGTAATAGAAAACAATGCTTCCTAAAGAAATAACTGATTCTAAGGTTAGGGCAGAAAAATACCAGATGAAGCTGGGGGCATGTCTGCATGGCACAAGAGACTATCTGTAAAAACTCCTAATGGCCAAAGCTGGAACAATTTGACCAACAAAATAAATAATGATGATACTGGGTTAAAACCCAAAGTATAAGATAAACATCCATAAATCAACACTGATATAAATGATTGAATAAATAAATAAGTTGAGGAGAAAGAATGAGTTTTCCTTTAGAAGAAGTCAAAATAATAATTCTAGAAGGAATGAGGGAAATAGAAATGCACCCTCAGAATATCACAGCAATAATTGCTACTGGCAAAATCTATGGGTAAATGTTAAAAATTGTGGGCAAAATGTTAAGGAGAATGAGAATATTTGCATGACTCTCCCAAATATTTATTAAATACCTCCTCTCACAAATATTTATTAATTTGCATTTTAGTTTATGTTCTTTGATACTCCTTCCTCCAGGAACTGGAGTTTAATCTCCCTTTGCCCCCCCATCATCCCTGAGTGGTGGGCTGGACCCAGTGACTCACTTCAATAAATACAGTTAAGAAAACAAAACAAAAAAAATACTAACTTTGTAATGGAAAAATCTGGCCCACCCCACCTTAACCAAGTGATCAAGGTTACCATTACTGGTAAAAAAAATCATATTGAGGTCAAGTACCCTCTGATACAATTCAATGAGAAGGTTACTTCATGAAAACTCATAACCCCAATCTGATCACGAGAAAATAATCAGACAAACCCAAATCAAGTGTCATTTGACAAATAACATGATGGGCTCTTCAAATATGTCAGAGTCATGAAGAATAAAGAAAAGCTGAGAAATTGTCACAGATTAGAGTAGTAGACTAAGCACACTAAAGGCAACATGATATCCTGAATTTGATTCTGTAATAGAAAAAGGGCAATAGTGGGAAAAACTTGTGAAATCTGAATAAAGTCTGGACTTTAGTTAACAGTATTGTGCTGACTTTAATTTCTTAGTTTTGATCATGTACTGTGGTTGTGTAAAGGTATGGGACAAATCTCTATATCACCTTTACAACTTTTTTGTGAATCTAAAATTATCTTCAAAGCAAAAACCTTTAACATCATATTGCCTCATAATGTTGTAATGAGCATTATTAAGTAATTTGATACCTGTTAAGCTCTTAAACACAGTACACACTAAATATTTAATGAATGTCAGCTGTTTTATTTTGTTATTTATTATTGAATTCTATTTGACAGTTATTTCTATAAATAGAAAAGCTAAAAAGTTTTTTCTTCCCCCATTCGATTGGTTGAATATTTTAATAACATTCTTCCTGCTATTAAATTGAAATATTTGGTGAAATACTAAAAAATATAAAAATAACTTTTATTGCACAATCTGGGCATATCAACTATTAACTTTGTGTTCTGATATAATACGTATGTATATGTGTGTTAAATATGATCTGCAGTGAGAGTGTTCATGGATAACTGCAGTAAGGGGGTTTTTCTCAAAAGGGGACAACAATACCTCAATACTCAGTTAGCATGTAAGACGTGCCATGCAGTCTTTTCAATACTATACCTATGCAATTTCATTTAATCATCACAACAGTTTCATAATGAAAGTGCTTTACTTATGAACCCAATTTTGCTGAAGAAAAAAGTCCTTCACTAGCAGTGTGACTGGGAGCCATGGCTTGATCTTAGAAATCTGCCTAGATATATCCTTTTGTTAACTGTTATCCTACACTGCCTCCGTAAGTTTGATTTTATAAGGCATCCCAGGCACAAGTCTGGAAACTTTAAACAAAGTCATGGCTTGAATCTTACGGGCCCTTGCGTCATGTGAAGTAATGCTACAAATTCCTAAGACTCCTGGCTGGTATTATACAACCTCTCAGTCTGTACTGTTATGTTCAATGCCAAGGAAATATTGTTGGCATTTCACCTGGAAAAGTGACAAACTTGGTTCTACCCAACCTCTCCTATGGGTGCAATCCTCAGAGTTGCAGCTTGATGTATGATGCATTCCTCATCTTGAGTGAGCCTCTGGGCTCAGATATTTGCCCACTTCCCTCCTCCCACTCCTGACAATGGATATTTATAAAATTTCAAAACAATAAGTGGTAATACTTACCATTGATTATGAGAGTCTTTTCCTTGAGGGATAAAAGAATCCAAGAGTATAATCTTAAAAATTTCACAGAGAAGTTTATTTTGATGCTTTGGAAAGGTAACTAAGAAACTGAGTGATGCCAGCAGTAATGGGCATGTACTTTGAAATAGAGTAGATATCAATCCATGATAGATTCAGCAGTTCCTTTTCATTTTTTTTCAAAAGACATTAACTGCTAAATACTGAAAATAGTATTTTTAAATTTGTGGTGTCACTTTGTCCTTTGTACTCTAGGAGTTCCCTTTAATATTTCTTGCAGGGTTGGTTTAGTGGTCACAAACTCCTTTTGTTTTTGTTTGGAAAATTCTTTACCTCTCCATCCATTGTGAGTGATAGCCTTGCTAGAGTATACTTGGCTGCAGATTTTTAGCATTAGCACTTTGAATATATCATGCCATTCTCTTCTGGCTTCCTAAGTTTCTGTTGAGAAATCTCCAGCTAACCTTATGGGTTTTCCCTTGTAAGTTAAGGACTTCTTTTGTCTTGCTGCTTTTAAGACTGTTTCCTTATCAACATATCTTGCAAATTTAATGACAACATGTCTTGGTGTTGGCCTGCTTTTGTTGATTTTGAAGGTAGTTCTCTGTGCCTCCTGGATCTGGATGTCTGTTTCCTTTCCCAGATTAGGAACATATCTGCTATCCTTTCTTCTCTTTATTAAATAAAGACAAGAATAAAGACAAGAAACGATCAGAGAAAATCTCCAGAAACAACAACAAAATGAATATTAAAATGGCAACAAATACATATCAATCAATAATTACTTTGAACATAAATGGGCTAAATACTCCAATCAAAACACATAGGGTGTCAGAATGTATAAAAAAACAAGACCCATCTATATGCCGACTACAAGGGACTCATTTTAGACCTAAAGACACCTGTAGATTGAAAGTGAGGGGGTGAAGAAACATTTATCAAACAAATGAATGGCAAAAGAAAGTCAGAGTGGCAATACTAATACCAGATAAACCAGATTTTTTGTTCTTGTATTGTTTTTATCCTGATTTGGTTCCTGGGTAGTGCTATCTTCATGGGATGATTTTGAATATATTCCCACTATTTCATTATTTGAAAGGATTTGATAAAGATTATCACTAATTATCACTTTTTTAGTGTTTGGTAGAATTCATCAGTGAAACCATGTGGTCTTGGGCTTTCCTGTGCTGGAAGTTATTTAATTTCCAATTCAACTTTCATTTTTATTCTTTGTCTAAGAAGTTTTCCTATTTCTTGGAGTCAAGATTCATGATTCAATCTTAGTAACTTGTGTGCTTTTAGGAATTATCTTTTTCCTCCCTAAGTTATCTGATGTGTTAGCATATAGTTATTTATAACAATCTGTATCAAACTATGTATTTCTGTGGTTATTTTGTTGTATTATTTTCTCTTTTAATTCTCATTTTAGTTTTTGAGGTTTCTCTCTTTTTTTTTAGTTAATGTAAGTGAAGCATTGCAAATTTTGTCGTTTTTTTAAAAAAAACTGGTCATTTTCAATGCCACGTTATTGTTTATTTCGATCTCTATTTTATTTATTTCTGAGTTTTCTTTGTTATTTCCTTCCTGTACTAAATTTCACCTAGGTTTCTTTTTTTTAGTACCTTGTGGTGTAATGCTAAGTTGTTTATTTGAACTTTTTTCCTTAATACAAGAATTTGTAACATAAATTTCACTCTAACATCTGCTTTTGCTGCATCCTTTAGGTTTTGGAATATTGTATTTTCTTTTTCTTTTGTCTTGAGACATATTTTCTGTTTGTTTGTTTTGTGCTCTTTTTTTGAGACATATTTTGATTTATTATTTGATTTCTTATTTGGCCCATTGCTTGTGCAGTAGTGTGTAGTGTGTTGTTTAATATTTATGTATTAAATATTTAATATTTACATTGTAGATATTCCAGCTTTGTTTTATTGTTGATCTTTAGTTTTGTAGCATTGTAGTAGGAAAATATACTTGGTATGATTTCAATCTTCTTAAATTTGTACAATTTGTTATATCTCTTTTTATGCAATTTAACCAGGGGAATCTTCTGTGTGTATTTGAAGAAAATCTGTTTTCTATTTTTCCTGGAGGGAATATTTTATACAAGTCTTTAGAACCATGTATTATGAAATATGCTTCAGGTAAAAACTGTTCTTCTTGAAAAGAAGAATAACTTTAACTGCAAGTACTCATTTCAAATAAAGCATATCAGGGGCACCTGGGTGACTCAGTCAGTTAAGCATCTGCCTTTGGCTCAGGTCATGATCTAGGGGTCCTGGAATCAGCCCTGCCTTGGATTCCCTGCTCAGTTGGGAGTCTGCTTCTCCCTTCTGTGTGTGCACTCTTTCTCTTTCTCAGTCTCTCTCTCTCAAATAAATAAATAAGATCTTAAAAATTAAATAAAATAAAGCATATCAGAGGGGAGGTAGGTGTGAATGAGTAAGATAAGTGAAAGGGATTAAGAGGACATTAATCAGGGCGAGCACCAAGGTATGATATATTAAAGTTATTGAGTCACTATAATGTACACCTGAAAATAATATGACACTGTATGTTAACTATACTGGAATTAAAATAAAAAAACTCAGCTAAACATTTTCAAATAAATAAATAAACAAAATCTGTGATGTGAGGTGGTGGCTGCAGAAGAGAGGAGGTTAATCCCTAGCTCATTCGAAAACTCTTCTGGGCTGAAAGTATCAGAGTAATAATAGAGAGTCCAAATATCCAAGTCACATATTTATTGGCAAAATTGGCACTTATTGACCAGAACTTTTCTGAGTGGATTTTTCTTGATGAATAGCATCATGTGTTAAATAGAATTTGAGTATTCATGGATGACTGCACTAAATTTATTTTTAAGCTTGGAAGCTTTCTAATTGTCTGTATAACCAAGTAGCATAACTGACACTGTATGTTAAAAATAACCAACTTGAACACATTTAGTGTTTTTTGCTCCAGTAGCATAAAACCAGCTGGGTATCTATAAAAACAAATTTGAATAGCCCTATATATGCTCATCAAAACGATAATATCTATGTTTTTAGGCACAAATAATTCAGTCATTTTATCAGTTCCAAGTAGTCAAAGTCTATTATAATACTTGAAGTAATGTGATTTGAATGGCTAGATCTTCTTTCATATGCAAATTCTTGGGTTTTTTACTGCACCCCCCCATTATCTTCATGCGAAATAGAAACTACAGATCCATAAGTGCCATTCACTACACGAAAGTTTTACTTACTAGAACTCATTTTTCCTCTGAGCAACTTCAAACTTATTGTGACTCCACTCATATTACATATACCTTGCTTCCCATCACAGTTCTAGACATAGCCATGTTCTACTGTTTGCACTTTTCAGATGAAGTACACACTTAACAAAACAATACTCTTTAGAATCATTAGAACATATGAATCAGAATTAAAATCACAATTATTTTGACATTACGGAAAAAGAGGTTTTAAGTATCTTCACATTCGGCTGCTATCTTGGGGCTCTGACCATATGAAGTGTCCACTAAGACTCTGTTGAATAAGCAAATTAATGAATGTGTACCTCTTTATCAATAAACTTGATCCTAAGAGAACAGAAGAGTAATGCACTGCTCCAAACCAACAGAGCTGAGAGGATTTCTCTGGGATGTTAAACTAAACCACTTATTTAGTCAGCCTGCAAATTCAATGTAAAATGCAGTTGAACAAATGGAAAGGAGAGCTCTGTAAAGATGAATATTAAATATATGAAAGAGGACTTTAGTAACATCACTTAATGGATGCTGAATAGCAGGTTTGTACCACCTCTTCCCGTAGCCATTACAAAATTTAATTGTATAAATCACTCCTGCTGTATATGCTGTGTTATCTTTACTCATATTCTATAAATCAGAAAACATCCAACTGGTTCTTGAAAGACAGAATACTGAAATAATATTGCCATAGCCTAGTTTTAATAGCTTTTTTACTTCATTTTAGCAAAATGCTGGAGAAAGTACTGCTCCAGTACTAAAAATTTATCACCATAACATCTTTCCTCTTCTCCTTCTCCTCCTCTTCCTCCTCCTCCTCCTCCTCCTCCTCCTCCTCCTCCTCCTCCTCCCCCCTCCTCCTTCTCCTTCTTCTTCTTCTTTTTCTTCTTCTTTATTATTTTTGGAAAATGACAAGGCCAGAAAAACTCTTCACTATGTCTGTCATTTGTTGGCTTGGGTATCTGAAAGTTAAGATCACCAGGTATACAAAATAACGTGAATTTCATTGCCAAAACATACTTTCCCTTCAAAGTGTTTCTTATATTTTAAAATTCACTAGTACATAACCCATTGGTTTATTGGTGGGTTATATGGGGTGGGTTATAAGGTATTCAAAACAAGTAGAAATATAAGAAACTTGTGGAAGGTAAGAAAAGCCATAAGGCAAAAGATTGAGCAGAGAACCTACAATACAGACAGTATGAAGATCAGCTAGACAGAGGCCCAGTTTTCAAATTTGAAGACAACTGAAAGATACTCCTATTGAATGACATCGTTTTGTAGCAGACAGTGGCCCACTGTAAAACAAAGTAACAATGGCCAATTTAAAACCTTCATCTAATTTATTCTTAAAGTTAATTAGGTCTCACTCCTCAGCATTTTTCATAAAACAACAGAACTTTAACACTGATACACTCCGGGGTGAACTCAAAGGTCTACATTGATTTCTTTCCAAGGATGGAATCAGTTTTCCTCGTGTTAAGGTCTTCCACATTAATAGTTCATGTTCTCTCAGTTTGTATTATCCAGGGCTTTGGACCAACTAATTAAGTTTCTTAAATCTAGACACAATTTACATTGTAACTCTGGGTTGTAACAAATGAGCCTTTCCAACAAACTGATGATTTATGAACAAGGAACAAAACAACCTTGTGTCTTAAGTTCTAAAACAAAACAAAACAAGAAAGCAGTCTAGTTGATAGATAGGAATGGGTAAACACTGGGTCTATTTCGGATGCAAGGGTACAAATGTGATTTTCAGGATTACACGTGTAGCTAAAAGCCTTGTCAGAGCTTTACAAAAAGCCATTCCAGAATTATTTGTACCATCTGCATGTGGTGGCAGAGCACGGAGATGGAGCTAGAAGCAAGCAAGTATTTTCAGAATTCTGTTTTCACCAAAGCAGTTGTGCCAGAGGAAGACCCCTAGGAATTGGGCCTAGTGAAGCACAGACTTCCTTTCTGTGCCAACAGAAAAGGGTGAGAAAAACAAGCCAGGCTTGTTGCTCATCGCCCTCTTCTTCAAGGAGATTTTGAACATGAAAGCCTGTGACCTTCTGCATTCCAAACATAGAAAGATTTATTGTATTTCATAGCGGGAGGATCTTTAAATGTTGTGACTCATTCAGAAAGAGGACTTTTTTCATTATGGAAAACAAATTTATAGTCCTTGTGCAGTTGCTCTCAGGAGCAGTCTTATAACTTTCTCTTTCTTTCTTTCTTTCTTTCTTTCTTTCTTTCTTTCTTTCTTTCTTTCTTTCTTTCTTTTTCTTCCTTCCTTCCTTCCTTCCTTCCTTCCTTCCTTCCTTTCTTTCTTTCTTTCTTTCTTTCTTTCTTTCTTTCTTTCTTTCTTTCTTTTTCTTCCTTCCTTCCTTCCTTCCTTCCTTCCTTCCTTCTTTCTTTCTTTTTTAAATGTGTCATATCTTTTTTTTCTTTTTTCTTTTCTTTTGTTATACATATAATGTATTGTTTGCTTCAGGGGTACAAGTTTGTGATCATCAGTCTTACACAATTCACAGCACTCACCATAGCACGTACCCCAACGTCCATCATCCAGCCACCCTATCTCTCCCCAACCCGCACCCCAGCAACCCTCAGTTTGTTTCCTGAGATTAAGAGTCTCTTATGGTTTGTCTCCCTCCATGGTCCCATCTTGTTTCATTTTTTCCCCTCCTTTCCCCCCATGGCTAACTTTTATAACTCTGGTTTCTACTAAGCTCAACAAAGGAGAATTATCCTAGTGAATGGCAGAACGAGATGCCACATGGCCTCACTTAGGACACAGGCTTTTGTTGCACCATGCCTTGGTTTGAGAAGCATTTGAAAGTGTTCAAAAACTATATTAGACATTCAGCCCAAGAAGATACCACTTTCAGCTCTTTCCAAATCCATTATTCCAGTAGGAGATCATTATTCATAAGGGGAACTGCCAATCATTTCCATTCTGTAGAGACTCAGCAAAGTTATTTGCTAAAGGTTACAGAGCAAGTTAATAGCACTAGAAGATAATTCCACCTGCAGAATCATTAGCCATTTTCAGTGTTCAACAACAGGTCCATGAAAGTTGTAAAGCCACAGTAGTTTAAAACTGTGGGCTCTCTGTGAAAATCTACTGAGAGAAAATAGTTGATAGTTTTGTTAATAGGTTTTTTAGATTGTTTTCTCATTTCTTCTATTGCCTATGTGATATGTTAGTCATCATCTGAATTTTCAGGAAGTCATAATTACTGATCACAGATCACCATAGCAAATATAATCCTAGTGAAAAAGTTCAAAATATTTTGAGAATCACAAACATGTGACACAGTTATTATGTGAGTGAAAGCTGTTGGTAGAATGGCATTGATAGACTTACTTGATGCAAGACTGCCACAAACCTTCAATTTGTAAAATATGCACTATCTGTGAAGCCCAGTGAAACACAGTATGCCTATACTAAGCACTTCACATGCATTAGCTCATTTAATGCCTAGTGTATGTTTTATTGTTATTAGTACTAGGGAGAATTTTTAAGGTATTAAGAAACTTGAATTTGAGAACCTCCAAAATACAGTGTTCATCTTACTTGCCATAGTTCTGAACCAACTGAGAAATAAGACAGATGGTGGAAAATATTTTCTTTCTGATTAATAAAGTTTGCTTTTGGGAAACTCACTTGCTCAAATATATAAATGTTATAAGTATATATATGTTATTTATATATTTGAGCAAGTGAGTTTCCCAAAAGTGATGCCCTAAATCAGATAGATTGATCAACTCTGGAGGATTAGGAGAAAGAAAGTGTGTGTGCTCCTTGATAGCTTATTCCCAGGGGAAGAAAATACAAGAGGGCTGAGTTATGCAGGCTGAGCTTCTTGCACTCATCAATCAGGTTAAGGATTTCACTCTTTTAGGGCAGACAGAGTATGGGACTGGAGATAGGTCAGGAATTAAACACTAATGAGCATTAGGAAGGGGAAAGAAATGTCTTCCCTGCCCCCAAAGTGTTCAGATGTGTTGTCACTTCCTGGCCCACCAGGTTTGACTGTTAAGTTGATGTTCAAGATGTGCTGAAAGCTCCCTGAAACCATGAGGCCAACAATCAAGGAATTTTGTTCCTCTTCCAATAAGGTTATTCCCTCAGTGTGTGTTTCTAAGGTTTGGAGTATGCCCTTGAGACCACTGGTGACGGTAGAGATTTTACCACTAGGTTTCCGCTCAATACATTTGGTCCTATTCTCAGATCAGGTAATATATTATATGTTTAAGGAAACAAGCTTATTTCATTATCTTGTGTTACCATAATACTGGATTCCTCCGGGGAGGGAGGACTCCTATTAGATTTTCCATTAGCCCTTGAGTCCTGGTCTTTTTCCCACCCACCACACCAGGTATTTATAGAGGAACTCTCCCTATAAATACTGGGCATTTATTAATCTGGTATTTAGAGGAGAGACTATTTTTGGAGAGACGAGAAAACCATTTCTGAAGTGGCTAATGGCCTGTTAGGAAAGAGAAATGGGCAAGAAATATCTGAAACTGGCAGTTGGTAGTAGCAGATGTTTTCTTATGGAAGAGTGAATGGAAGCACTGACCAGATCAAATGTGATATCAGTTCCAAACTCTTAATGAATTGTCTTTAAAGGACAAGATCAGCGTTGTCATTAAAGTATTAAAGGTTTTGATTACTACCACACTTCAATCTCTTATATTTAAGAAAGTGGTCCTTTTTCAAGACCACATTTTATTTATGTGCCTTGTTCAAGATGTAGCAAGTAACATGTCATGCAAATCAGATTTAATTAATCTCTACTTGGCTTCCTTAATTAAAATAAAGAGAAGATGAATTCTCTTACATTGCCTATAAATACATCTTTCATAAATAGAGCGTTTTTAAAAGTGCTGAATATGTTATGACTGTGAAGTCTATTCAAAATTGAAATTAGAAGATATTCATTCATTGACTCACCTGGGGCAATATCTTCAAAGTCTAGTAATAACAAACCATTCCTATGGGATAATTTTATAATGAATTTGACTTCCCCAGAAAGATATACAAAAGATGATTGTCTGAGAGTAAAGAGGAAATCTTCCTTTAATACCTCCTCTTTCAATTCCTTTTTTATTTATTCTAATAAAATCATTTGTGGTTTTATTAATGGGTCATTTCATACTCAGTAGTCAAAGAAGGAGATCCAAATGTTAATTTTAAATTCCTTTCCTTTCCTTCTTTTGGGACAGAATCTGAAACATCAAGATTTGACCTTTTCCTTAACACTAAAAATTTCTAAGGAAAATAGAAAGATTAATTTGTGGAAATAGCACTGACCAATTTTTAACTGTGTACCTGGATATACTGAAGAACCTAATCCAGTATCCCAGGATAGTAGAGTCTAGTTGTAATATATGACCTAAATTGTATTTCAGGCAAATATTTTAAGCAAAATTAGGAAAGATGATGTGTAGACCAGGTGACAATTAGAAATTAGAGAGTCTAATATTTCAGGATTGAATGCATAGATGTTGAAGTGTTCCAGTAAATATTGCTATAGGTCATTTACATTACACTTACGTCATTAAGTGAATTAAAACAACAACAACAACAACAACAACAAGAGCAACAATAACAAAAGAAAGACCTTGGTCGATGAGGTAAAGATATTGAGTTCATTTCTGGACACAATTGAAGATACTGCTTGGACATCATTGTGACATGATGAAGTGGAAAGTCTAGATCCAATGTCAGGTGACAATGATATATTTGAGATACATACATTTTATATGGTATTTAGAAAGTAACTTGTGGAGTCACCACACCCAGTGATGGAATATAACCCACAGAGAAAATAAGATGGCAAGTGTGGGAATTGGTAAAAATGATAGTTTTTAGAAATAGTAGTCTTCAAAGAATTCTGAAGAGACAAAATCAGAGTCATTGTGGGGTGAACTATCATCCTCTGGGTTACATAAAATACCAGACACTCTTGTAAGTGCTTACACTACATTATATAGGTTTTTTTCTTCTATTAGTTTTATTTTAATTTTTTCGGCTTTATTGAAGTATAATTGACAAGTAAAAGCTGTATATATGTAATGTGTACAATGTGATGATTTGATACATATATACACATACACATTATGAAATGAGCACAATCAAGCTGATTAACACATCTATTCTCCTCACATGGCTACCAATTTTTGGTATGTGCAACGAAAACACTTGAAATCTCTTTTAGAAAAATTCAAGTACACATGGGTCATCACAGCTTGAACCATAAAGATCAGAAGATTAATAAGTGCCAGTGTGACAAACAATAATACAGTATTATTAACTATAGTAACCATGCTTTACATTGGATAAAATTTTATATCAATATTCTCAGAAAAAAAGGGAAAAAGAAACCATGATATACATATGGATCTATTTTGTTGAATATTGATTGTGACCTGGGCTACAGAAAATATCTCAGAAGCGAAAGTTTCAAAATACTGTCCTCATAAGTGCTTATACACTCATTCTTTATTCAGGTTACACTTGGAAGGCTCTGACAAACTGTTAGTCAACAGGACGACTCAAACACCTATCTCTCAATGTGCCCCATACACTGGTAGTTTTGCTTCTTGTCCATAAGTATAAATTATTTTATTCACAAGGGTCATATTGATTTACTTTGTCTCTTTTAAGTTTCCCATGCACTTTTTTAATGATTTATTTTTATTTTTTCCATAACCCAGCCACCCTGTCCTCCCCCCGCCCCCACCACCCCCAGCAACCCTCAGTTTGTTTCCTGAGATTAAGAATCTCTTACGGTTTGTCTCCCTCCCTGGTCTCATCTTGTTTCATTTAACCATAAATCCACTTCTAAAATCCCAATAACAACTAGGTCAGTACTGAACAAACCTGGGTATTGTGAACTGACAAAGAATTAAGCATCTGCCTTTCTTATCAGATGAAGTAGGGGCCCAGTTTCAATGCGGTAACAGGTTCTCTTCAGGAAAAACAAACAACAACAAAAACCCCCCACATTCCTAACTTCATACATCAAACACACTTATCTACTTCTAAGCAAGTAATAGCCAAGGTGACTGACTCCCAACCCCTGTGAATCTACCTCATCTACATTTATACTTAAATTCTGTGATAAATCAATTTTTTTCTTTCCAATCATATGTGGAAAATATTATTTAATTAAGGACACAGATAAAATCATTTTGTAGACTTCAAAAAATTGGGAAGAGAAAGTTATGTTGAGTGTGTGTATGTGTTCACCTGTATATGAACGTCTGCTCCCATGTGTGGATACATCTAATTTAACCACTTTTAATAAAGTGAGGATTGCGAACAACCTTATTACTAGGGCAGGGGTAAAAAAAAAAAATAGCCCATATGACAGATTAAGAGACTGAAGGCTGAGGAGCTGAAGTCAGGTCTGTTTACAGAGTAAGCTCCTTGTCTAATTTGACTTTGTATTGTGTTGAGCACAGCCCCTGGCTAACAGGGAGGCCATAGGAAAGTTGGCTGGGACTGAGTGACTCTAGAAATATTCACACTGATGTGCTTAGCTACAAAATGAGAGTTGGGCTCAGTTTCCCTACCTCAGTACAGAGTAAAGAAAATAAAAGCCAGCCAGCTTATTTTCCTGGAAGAGTATAAATTCTAGTCCCTGCATTTTCATGACTGATATTATACTACATGGGTCATCACACCTTGAACCATAAAGATCAATGCAAACACTGCATTTTTTGGTAAGTAGTACAAAATGTGAGTGAGGGTATTAAATCACTAATTTCTCCTCCATGCATGTTGGAATTGGGCATCTGGACCAGACACCAATTTGATAATACTGACGTAAGTTAAACTGATTAAGTTGAAAATCAGAAGATTAATAAATGCCAGTGTGACAAAGAAAACAAGTATTTAATTAATTATTGTAGTCTTACCTAACACCAATTTATGATTCACATTTTATGACATGACTCTAAATTTTATGCTGTTATAAAAATTTTTTTTCTGACATAATATTGTTGTCCTGACATCTAATTGTTCGACAGACTTTATGGTGGGTTCTGTCAATCATCTGGATTTGAAAGTGACCTCAGAAGAATCAGAGTCCCTGAGAGGGTATCTTCTGGGTCTCTTTCGTTTTTTTTTTTTAAGATTTTATTTATTTATTTGACAGAGAGAAACACAGCGAGAGAGGGAACACAAGCAGGGGGAGTGAGAGAGGGAGAAGCAGGCTTCCCGCTGAGCAGGGAGCCCGATGTGGGGCTCCAACCTGGCTCTCCAGGATCATGACCTGAGCCAAAGGCAGTCGCCCAACCAACTGAGCCACCCAGGCGCCCCTCACTAGTGTTTTTTAAGTTTTATTTTTTATTTTTTTTAATTTTATTTATTTATTTATTTATTTATTTATTTTTTATTGTTACTAAATTTTTTTTTCCAGTGTTTCAAGATTCATTCCCCATTCCCCACACCCAGTGCTCCACGCTTTAGGTGTCCCCAGGACCCACCACCAGGCTCTCCCTTCCCTCCACCCCCCTCCCTCCAAGTCCCTCAGTTTGTTTGTGTTCAAAATCTCTGTTGTTTCGTTTCCCTCCCTAGATTACCCTAGTTCCCATTTGCTTTCCTTCTGCCACTGTCCTCCAGTTTGCCCCTCATGCACCGCAAGTAAGGGAGACCATGCAATACTTGACTTTCTCTTCTTGGCTTATTTCACTCAGCATAATCTCTTCCAGTCCAGTCCATGTTGCTACAAAAGTTGGGTATTCATCCTTTCTGATGGAGGCATAGTATTCCATTGCATATATGTACCACATATTCTTTATCCATTCATCTGTTGATGTGCACCTTGGCTCTTTCCACAGTTTGGCGATTTGGCCATTGCTGCGATGAACATTGGGGTGCATATGGCCCTTCTTTTCACTACTTCCATATCTTTGGGGTAAATGCCCAGTAGTGCAATTGCAGGGTCATAGGGTAGCTCTATCTTTAATTTTTTAAGGAATCTCCACACTGTTTTCGAAAGCGGCTGCACCAGTTTACATTCCCACCAACGGTGTAAGAGGGTTCCCCTTTCTCCGCAGCCTCTCCAACACTTGTTGTTTTCTGTCTTGTTAATTTTGGCCATTCTGACTGGTGTAAGGTGGTATCTTAGAGTGGTTTTGATTTGAATTTCCCTGATAGCTAGTGACGCTGAACATTTTTTCATGTGTCTGTTGGCCGTTTGTATATCTTCTACGGAGAAGTGCCTCTTC